>SNQJ01S0000939.1:272200-345294 GCA_010110895.2 Picea sitchensis
ACTCCAAAATCCTTGTGCAAAATGAAATGGTAAATGGAATTTTCATTGTATTGTTATTTATAAATTTTCATTTTTACAAGGTATAGTCATTTTTGGGTTTCTCTAACAACATAATGGCTTCGCTAAACCTCTGGTTTGTAGTTCTGACATCGCAGGTTTCCTGGCAGTTCTGATGGATGATTTACCTTGTCACACTTATGAGCATAGTCTTAGTTCGTTCTCGAGCTCGAAAATATGAGAATGTAACCGGGTAAAATTTTATCTCTTTTTCGGACCCGTACGGATACACAAACACATGAAAAAGGAACCCCCCTGGAGTCTTCTTTAAACCCTTTTCAGACTCTCTAAATATGAAAAGATTGTCGAGTGACCTTGCTTCCTTTCACACTCGTTAAAAGGTTAGAAAGGGTGTCTTTCGAGCGATAGTTTATCTCTTTTTCGGTCTCGTTAGACTACTGTACGAAAAAGGAACTGAGAGAGTTCTCTTTTAAGTGTTTTTCCAAACTCTATAATCCCGAAAAACCTTCGAGTTTTCTGTCTTTGGACTCGTTAAAGCACACATCGACAGGCCCACATGGGACCGAACCCTTACTTCTTCCGGTTCGTTAAACAAAGGAAGAGGAACTTACCGAAGGTGAGTTATATCGAGCATGTTTTATCCTCCTCGAGCTCATTAAATCAAAAAGAGGTACTCATCTATCTGGATGGGGGAAAAATTGAAAGGAGTAAGTCAAGCAGTCTCTTGAGAACATCATCCAACACTTCTTAAAGTCACCCTTGAACATGACACTTTGTCATTTGCACATATCATAATCCGTTGAACCTCTGCACTGAGCCAATCCTTTGAGTTCCTTTCACTCCTTTGGATCACCCGATGCAAGTCACTGTATCCACTGCATAAGTGTTGGTCCACATCATGTTTTGCTATTGTGCCTCAGTGTTCAAGGGAAGTATCCGCCTCTGGAGTTAGCCATCCCAAATATCTTGCCTCAAAACCTGTGTCATTCCATGTCCATTTGATCTACCAATTACATCTCTATGTCTGTTTCATGTCATTGATGGGGGATACATCAAGGCCCTCCCTCGACGAGTCTATTCCTGTCGATGTCAACACATTATCCGGGAATTAGACTTAGAAACTAGTTAGTACTTTGGGATCTGCATGCCTCAATGGCAGGCCTCCTCACGTTCGACAGTAGGTCTACATCATTGACCCCTAATCGAATGATTCCATGGGTGTTCGACCTCAACTCATCTATTCACATTTGCTGGAATGTACTAGGGTACCTTGGGAATCATTGACATTAATGGTGATCTCCCTTGCACTTGTTAACGGTTCACACCATTGACCAGTAATCAAGTGGTTTTGCCATGTTTGACATCAAGACATCTATTCACATGGTTAGAATTGTACCACGTTGGGATTGGTAGGAAGACCCTGGGTTATGTGACCACTTTGATATGCTTTGCCCAGGCTGGGAAGGAGTTTCTATTGGACAAAGAACACATACACTGTTACATAGATCCACTTTGTATTGGTCGTGGCTATGTCTTGTCATCTCGTAGATCCACTGTGTATTCTTCGTGGCTACGATCAGTCCGAGTCATCAGAGTGTAGATCCACATTGTATCTTCGGTGGCTATACCTTCTTATCAATACAATTATGGATCCGTAGTGTATTTTATGGCGGCTATATCTTGCAAGTCTTGATCACCCAAGCATAGGTATTCCTACCTTGGGTTTTGAAACATGTCATGATATTTGTTGGATGTTTGTGTGCAGCTTCCGTCAGGTTCTCTGAGTCTATACCCTTGCTTGAACATCTACAAAGCATTTCAATTATCATTTCGCATCTTCTAACTTCATACTTTGGGGGGAAATCTATTACATGTCAAAATTACTCAACTGGATAAGTGTCGCATGTTCCTCTCAATTGTTGTAAGTGTCGCATCTTCCTTACAACTTTCGCAAGTGTCACAAGTTGGTCACAAGTGTCGCAAACATTTTTCAAGCATACTGCCATAAAGACGACACTAAGGAGGCACTTAAAACATCTCATACACTTGATTTGGAGAAGGGGAACTGGTTAGCTGAAGTCAAGGAACTCTTAACACCTGAGAAGAGATCTTAAACAAAGGTTCTGAGGGTGAGCGCTCCCCTACATCAGCCTTAGGAGCGCTGGCGCTCCCCTATAAGGCCTCAGGGAGCATTATAATGCTTGTTTGCCCCTCTGAAGGAGCGCTATCCACCTTTGGAGCTTTGGCACTTCCCTCAAGCTTCCTAGGGAGCGCTATAGCGCTCTGATGCCCATTTTGAGGGAGTGCTGCCTAATCTGAGGTAGTAGTTGGCCCGTTGAGGAGAATAAGGGGAGGATATTTCAAGTTTAGAAGGCAGTTGCATTCGAATTCTTGGTTCCATCAGGAGATCCCTGATCTAAGGAGGAAGTTCCTCAACTTGTTCTAAAGATAACTCAAGAGGTTAAGATGCTCTTAACCTATATAAGCAAGCTCTATGATGGTGAAAAGGGGGAAGAATTGCTAGCATGAAACCTATGATCTCATAGGAAACACACAGTCAGCCAAAGGAGAGTGATTAGTGAAGCTTCTGTCATCCAGGTTGTGGATCTTTCGAGCAAGGGTTAGATGAAGGGGACTTGACGAAGCTGTCGCATTCGCATCTACGATTGTAAGTACTGCTGTCATTATTCTCATTAATATGACATGCTTGGCATGTTTCTTTCTAGTTTGTGTCTGATTTTACATGAAGTTATCATTGATAGATAGATTTGTTTTCAAGCTAATATCAATAGAGTAGGAAGTGGTCGTATCTTGTTTGTCTACAGGACTCAGCGAGGAGAAAAGGATCGGAGCTCAACTCGGAGCGTGCAGGGACAAACGTCGATAAAGAGGTACTTCTGTTCTCCTTCCTTCTCATGTGTTAGTTTGTATAGATTTGAAAGGAATTCAGTGTCCACGTTAAGCATTTTCTGTCTTAGAGTTAGGGTCAAGCTCTTTGAGGCAATCTACCTATCTGCACGGAGATTTTCCTACAACACTAGGGATCGAGGGTTGAACAGGATGCCTCAAACCACCATACCCAACCTATTTGGGTTTTAGGGAAACTTCTAGGGATGAAGGGTCATGAATGACACCTCAAAATATCATATATGATCTCTTAAGGGGATATTTGTCCTTCGAGTAGGGATATGAGCATCACTAGGATATTTTGAGTGTTTGGTATGGGTCTTGGGTCCTTAGAAATGATCGAGAGAGGAAAACTAAGGATTGGGTCCTAAAGGAAGCTTCTAAGCATCTAGTGCCAACAATGACATTTTGAACCACCATAAAGGCTATCTTGGATGCATGGCACTAACCCATGAGTATGGATTGAGGAATTATTTTGTCGAAGAACAATGCTGGTTATGATAGTGAAGTTATGGTACCTTGGTTATGTGATATATCTTCATGATGCTAGCTAGAGATGTCATTGATCTATTGAAGCATACTACTAGTACATGTATTGTTGGATGCTTAGTATTTGTTGTAATGAATGGAGGATTGAGGCTGATCTATTGGGGTACATGGATGGTACATATTTGAGTTTCATTAGAAGCCTACTTGTTGGATACCTTGATACATGCATTTGGCATATGGATGGACTACATATTGGGACATGTAGTTCGTGAGTTGATGAGGTAATCATGTTGAGTCATAGCTTGATCTATATTTGATGCATGATTGGTAAACTACTAGTACACTTGGTAGAGGCATCTACTGGTAGTTTGATTGGCACATGTTTATGGTGGATTTGGAATACATATATGAGGATTCATCTTGTTGTGGTATTGGTGCATTGTTGATGTACTTACTTGGTACAAGTGGTGATACATGTTGATGTACATGTTTTGGTACACTCATAGATGGTATATGTTTGGATGATAGTACTTGGCTAAAAGTAAACCATTGGTATTACTTGATTAGGGTATATTTTGGTACATGATGTACTTGGTTGATGTTTTATTCATGATTCTCTTGTTGACATATCTTTTGTTTCATGGTATGGAACAAGTTTTGATGCATGGACAGGTCCAAGGATCGTCATAGAAAGAGCGATTGTTCTATGATCCAATTGAGAAGTGGCATTTGCAGCAAAAGCATATTGCAGTGGTAGCATATTGTTCATATTTCAGAGAAGATAGGGGGAGACATACCCATAGGGGGATTCATTCTTCTTCCCATGATTCTAGGAGGAAAGAGTCCTATAATTGAAGAAAGAGCATAGAGGCATAATTCCAGGGGGAGCAATGATCACAGAGGAGCGTGAGCGATATATCTTCAACATTACATCAGAGTGATATCCCTTATTCAAAAGGGGAGAGATTATTCAAAGGAAGTTCAAAGGCATTCAGACAGGGGGAGCAATCCCAAGGAGAGTTCAAGTAGGGGGATCAACCCCAAGGGGAGAATGACCCTTTTCCATTGATGTCAAAGGGGGAGAGATAGTCACATTGATGTGATTGATGAATATTGATGTAGAGAATGCCTTGTCTACATGTTGACATCAATGATTGGTGTTGACATCAATGTTGGTATTGCCATCAATGCCAAAGGGGGAGATTGTTGTATCATGTTGTCATTGATTCCAAAGTTTTAATTAATTGATGTCAAAGGATTGATGTCAAGTGATTGATTGATGTCAAGGGATTGATTGATGCCAAAGGATTGATTGATTGATGATTGATTTCAAATGAACAATGTCTTGTCATAACATACTAATGTAATATGTATTGTCCTTGATACGATGCATAGATGAAGATGGATCAATGAGTTGTCATTGATACATGATGCAAAAGTGAAGATGGATCGATGTGGTTTCCTTGATATATTATGCATAGTTGGATGAATCATTATTGTCTTATCATGGTTGATAAGGACTACGAATGGATGAACTCCAAAGTATGGTTAAGAGAACCCATGATTATATGTAGAATAATGAGATGAAGATCAATGAATTTGTTAGTGAAGCTATCCTAGATGGATAGTGCTTGTCATGCCATTTCCGGTGCTATGTGGAATGCCACATAAATCCTCATGGTTTGCGATTTATGGCCCTACGAAGATGAAGGACCCTCATATGTTGGCTTGAAGCCCCAAGAGGTCAAAGAAGTCAAAGTGCTTGAAAAGAAGAAATTATTATTTAAATGGTAAAGAAAAGTGACAAAGTCAAGGAGGATTATTTAAATAATAAAGTACGGTGACAAAGTCAAGGAGGAATATTTAAATGATAAATAAATGGATAACTTTCTAATTATGGAAAGTGGTTAAACCTAAAAATGAGGAAAATAGGTTAAGTGACCTAGAAATAGGTTAAGTGACCTAGAAGTGGGTTAAGTGACCTAAAATATGCTTCTAAGGAAGCTACTTGGAGAGTATAAATAAGAGGCAAGGGTCTCTTGTCAAAAGTAATCTCTTGTGCATCTCTTGAGCACGTATTGAAGATATACTCTGAGAGAGAGAGTGTGTATGGAACATCTCATAGACGCATCAAAGTTTCGGCAAGTCTGAGATCATGACGAAAAAATTCTCGGAAGTTCAGAAACCCTAGTTTATGAGGTATACGCGGGTTGTAGTGAGACAAGGCACGTAAATACGTGGGCTGAATGAGGAAAGGGCATGTACAGTGGATGAAGTCATGAAGAATTGTGGGTGAGATGGTGCCTGGCTCTTGAAGACTGAAGCAAGTTCCATATCTGCATTCTATGGACTCAGATCTTCCATGTTATAGGATAAATCTGTATATGCAGACACTAACTGATCTCCCTAGATCCACCTGGATCTAGAACAAAACAAGACAAGACATGACGCTTTCCCTAAGTTACTATCATTGAATTTGTCAACAAAGAGGGAACAAGTGACATACCTTTAGATATCGCTTCCTTATGTATTTGTTGTCCCTGCTTCTCTTTGACAACCTTGTAATGTTAGATCTACAATAACATAAATCGACCAAAGTGAAAGCAACAATAATACATTCAATAAATACTTAAACATGTGATCAAGGAGTCATGTAATAAAATAAGAGTGATTTTATGGGAAAGGGACATGCCACTGTATTATATTAAATGAAAGTAGAAGATACAACCATGTTTCCTTGATGTTGTAAGCTCCCTTTCGGTGGTCCTTTCTTCCAACACACACACTTGCTCCAAACTTGCATGAAGAAGATCCACTATGGATTGATGGACAAATGGAGGCCTCAAGCACCAATTCAAACAGGATTCCTCACACAATTCTGAACCTATTCTTTCATCAATTCTTATTCAATCTTGCTTAACCTCTTCCTTGAGAAACCTTTCATTATATAGGAGAAGGAGAGATGGTTAGAGGGATGAGGATGATCCCACTAAATTTGAGGAGTCAGTAGGATTCCAACCATGCGAATGCCAACTCATTTTCTAGAAGATCGTCTTCTAGAACCTTCATAACCTTTTCTTCATTTTTTAGCTTTGAAGCATGTTCACACCCTGTCTATAGAGAAAAATGTGAACCCCTCACAATCCAGGTATAGAGCAGCCTGGGAGAATCAGGGTTTTTGCACCCTGCGAACTCATTAGAAAAATATGTTTCGTATAGGAAGACAACAATCACTTTTCTCAGGCAAAAGGTCCTTATGAGAGCCTGAACACATAACTGTAGAGACATCACCATAGTGACAAAAATAATGTGTAACAAAATGAACCCCAAAGTATGAGGCTGGAACTTGTGACAACCGAAATACTTTGTAAAATGTGTGTGTGTGTCTGAAACAAGGATCACACCTAATCAAAAACCTGCAAACAATCAAGCATCTGCAAAATATAATACTAGTTCTGAGGTAGGCATTCCCATGCTCAGACTACAAGTGAATGAAATCACAAATGTATTCCATGGCCACTAATCATACACCGTGGATCCATGTCATCAAAATGCTACATAGCCACCATGAATACACTATGGATATATGTGTTAGAAGACTCTGATTAGGACATAGCCACGCGACATACAAAGTGGATCTATGTGTCAATACAAATCATAAATACTCCATCGCAACTTAGACAAAAAAGAGGAGACCCCGGGTCTTCAATCCCGTCGTCTAAAAGTATGAATATAGCCATGTGATTACAGGTGTCGAAGTCGAACATGGTAGAAACCACTTGATTACCGGTCATTGATGAAAACCATTAACAAGTGCGAGGGAAATCACCATTTATGTCAATGACTCCCAAGGTACCGAAGTTGAACACTCGATGAAATCTCTTGATCAGGGACCAATGATGTGAATCCACTATCGAAAGTGAAGAGACCTACCATTAAGGCATGCATGCTCTAAGGTAGTAAATGATTTCTAAGTCTTATTCTCGGATAATGAGTTGGAGTCGACGAAAAAAGACTCATCACAGGAGGGCCTTGATGTATCCCCCATCAATGACACAAAATAAGTAATAGATTTTAGGGTAAGTCAAAGTACGAATATGATTTGAAACTGACACAAGGAAGGCTGACATGGTAAGAATTGACAACTGTAGATGGTCGACTCAATGGAGGGCTCGTTTGGACTTCTTTTAAACATATGAATGACACGAAAATGGTCTTGGCAAAATTGACTCAAAGACGACCCAAGATATGACCTTATAGAAAGTCATATGAGAGACAAATGGATTTCCCAACTCGGATTCAAATGAAAAATAGGGGGTGTCATGTTCAAGAGTGATTCTTACTGCCACTAATACAAATACGAAGGCACATTCCTTTCCCAAAATTTCCCCCACCATTTATGGCGAGTACCTCTTTATTTTTACACAAGCTTGAGGAGGATAACATATGCTTGTTGATGTAAGCTCATCCTTCGGACGATTCCCTCGGAGTATGTTTAACGAACCCTAGGAAGGAGTGGTTCGGTCCCATAAGGGCCTTTCAATGTTTTCTTAACGAGTCCAAAGATAGAAAACTCGGGTTTTTTTTTATGTTTTGAGAGTCTGAAAAACACTTAAAGAGAACTCTCCTAGTTCCTTTTTCGTAAATTAGTTTGACGAGACCGAAAAAGTGATAAACTGTCGCTCAGTGAATGTTTTCTTCAAATAATTTTACGACCGTAAAAAGAACAAGATCGCTCGTAAATATTTTCGTTTTTATGGAGCGTGAAAAGAGCTTAAAGGATACTCCTAATTTTCGTTGTTTTTGTGTTACCATGACGAGTAGGAAAAGACGACAAAAGTATACTCGGTTGCATTCTCATGTATTTTCGAGCGCAAGAACGAATGAAGACTAAGCTCGAGTTTGCCCCCAACGTGAAATCTAGTGACTTAACTCCATAATGATCATCAAAGGCTAGAGACATGCCCTCCAAGCTTCAATTCATTCACCGACTTTGAGGTTGTCACCAATTTCTCTACTAGACGGAGAAAAAGGATAAGAGTGGATGAAAAGAAGGTTCAAGAGAGGTGACTGTTTCATTTTTCAACGAGATTGACACAGAAAAAGAACTATGCTCAGGGATCCGGGTTCAATCCCTAGGTATCTGTTTCATTTTTATCGAGATTGCTACAAAGAAGAAAAACTATGCTCAAATCTTATGTTTCATTTTTTAACGAGCTTGCTACAGAGAAGAGAAACTATGCTCGTGACCTCTGTTTCATTTTTTTATCGATCTTTCCATAGAGAAGAGAAATTGTGCTCGTGACCTCTGTTTCATTTTTTAACGAGCTTGCCACAGATAAGAGAAACTGTTCTCGTGACCTCTGTTTCATGTTTTAACCAGCTTGCCACAGAGAAGATAAACTGTTCTCATGACCTCTTCTTTATCATGGCTTCCAAGAAAATAATGCTCTGGAAGAACACCATGTCAAGGGACAAAACTCGGTCATGGATTCCAAGGGATCTTCACTGGATGGAAGAAAATCACTCTGGAAGGAACACATGTTGAGGGCCACGACAGGGGTAAGGAGATCAGGCTCCAATAGCCCTACCGAAGAAATCACCATGTTAAATACAGGATACAAGTCATCAGAAGTTGAAGTCATGGGAGAAAATGCCACATAATTGACATGTGGCAGGGGCGATACTGTCTTCATATAAGAACCATTTAGTGAGGTAATCCAGTCAGGACCGATGAATGAAAGTTGATCAATAGTCACAATTCTTCCATCGTGTGGGAAATATATCACATAAAAAAGAGTGGACACAATAACTTTCATGGAATAGACATAATCCCTCCCAAGGAGTAAAGAGAAATCCAAAGGGTCTCGGACTACCATGACATCAATAAAGATAGTTTTCCCTCCCAAAGTTATGGGAAATTGAGGAAGGGTCCCTAAAGGTTGACTAGTTCTTCTGTTAAAATATAATAGATTCTATGTAACTAGCGCAAGCGAAGGACAACCCAAAGCGTGCCAAGCAACAGAGGACAAAATACTAACAGATGCACCTTCATCTATCAGTGTTTGAGGAAGGTCCTGACCACAAAATTGTACTGTAATCTGGAAAGGAATGTGAGAGGGAAGACCACGTTCTGTTAGTGCACCCCAATCAAAAAGGGTGGCCTCGTTACTTAGAGGGGGTTTCACGGGAGAATGAGGAATTCCCCCCAACACGGTAGATTCTGTATCAATGAGAAAAATGTGGGCAGTATCAAGTTTACTCTCTAGAGGGAGAGTAGGATCAAACGATGATGGGATTGAATCGACCATGTAGGAACTCTTCAAAGGAGGAGTGGGACTGACCGAGGAAGGGATTGGATCAACCACTTTGGTACTCGTCAAAGGAGGAGTGGGATCGACCGATGACATAACCAGATCAACCACTTGGGTTTCATTCTCCAAGGGGAGAATGAGGTCAATGGGTGGAAACGGATCTATCGGTTTGGTGTCACTCTCTAACGAGAGAGTGGGGTCGATCGAGGATGAAAATAGATCAACTACTTGGGTTTGTGGTTCAATCAAGGAGGAAGCTAGATTGACCACCTGATCAACCGGACTGACCGGGGATGGAACCGGATTGACCAGTCCATCAACTAACGATGGGTTGGGGGAAAGCCTACGATAACCAACTGGAAGTTGAAGCTTTTATAAAAGAGAAGAAGCCTCGTCCATGTGAGGACAAAGGTGAGAATACTGATGAGCTTTTCATAACATACAAGGGAATTTGATAGTTGTCTTCCTCTTACCAACTTGAATGTCACTAGTTGATGGGGTATCACTGTCATGTCTAGCAGAGATCGATGACGTGGAGGACCACATTTCTAATCCCTTGGGAATACCAGGGAAATCCCTTAGAAAGTGGTCACCCTTACAAAGATTACAAGAGAATTTAGGTTTCAGATTCTTCATTTTAATCTGCTTGACCTCATCAACACTCCCACTACTATTAACAATAGTTGGCTGCTTAGATCCAACATCTGATGTTGTTGGATCCTTGGTCCTTTTCGTACTCTTCTTCTTCTTCTATTTCCATTTCTGCTTCTTCTGATCAACTTGGATACTTGCTTTAGAGATTTTACTAGGTGAAGAAGGAGAAATGGAAGGAGACTTAATGGGTGAAGAAAGAAAAAAGTCGACATGAGGTTGATGTGTGGGTGGTGTACTGACATCTAAAGTATTATGTGTAGTTGAAACATTGGGAGGATTCAAGATCACTGGAGTGGGGAACAACCAAACTGGTAATCCGATGGTGAGTCCCGGAAGACTTAGTGTGGCAATGTACGGAGGACCAAAGTTTCCAATAGAAGGAAAGGTATAAGGTTCCCCAGGAGAAGGGGTTCCTCCATTGGTACTCTCAGGATTTGATGCCATTAACACTCACTCGACCTAAGGTCCACTAAGTAACACAACCAACACACGCTATGAATCTGAGAAGCAAATAATGAAACAAAACCTTCCCACAATGAAACCAATAGTTGGTGATGAAATCCAACATCGTGAAATCAAAATAGGAAGTGGTGGGGATAGAGCGAGTGGATCAGTTATGTTGGCGACCTGCTTAACGGACTTACTCCTTGGTGCAAGCTTCCACACAGTAATTGTGGATTTACCCTCCAAGGAGCCCTAGTGAGTTTGACCAACGTCTGTTCGAGGTACAGTGAGACTTCCCTTCATCATCACCTTGTGTGAGACCCTAAAGATTACAGCTACTAAGGTCACCAATTCACAGTCAACCCCTGGGCGGGTACATTCGACAGTTCGATATGAACGTATGGGCAGGATAACAAGTCCGAAATCAACTCGAGAGGATCCCACACATAATCATGGGTATACCCTCAAGTGATCCCCAATATATGATCCGACCACTACAAATAGTTGAACCATGGAGGGATAATCTCTGTAACTCTCCCGAATGCAACCTCGTGCGTAACCCCTGTGTGAGAGGGGGATCCCAGAAAGCCTATATGACAATTGGATTTTCTCTCCCTATTGCAAGATTCTACAGTGTGTTTTATGCTTTGGAGACCGTGCCTTACAACCTATTCCAAAGCACTAGCCTAGCTAATGTTGGTGAGAAGAGTTTCTAGAAAATAAAAGTTACTAATAAATTTTAGATTGCGTTGTGTTTTAGAGGTTGTTGTTTATGCAAGAGGAGGATGGAAATGAAATCAATGTTGTTGAGACCTTGACCCAATAATATGCAAATAGATATGAAGGATGCAATTTTTCGTTCAATGAATTCTATCTACAACAGGGAGAAGGTGTCTTTTCTGGAACTTATAAGCTATGAAAAGTACTTTTATTTTTCTTGAACACGATTGCAAACAACCATAAAAATGAAATTTCTCAATTTTCTCTTCTTTATCTTTTTCTAAAAAAAAAAAAATTTACTTTCCAGGCAGCAAGCAATCAAAAAAACGCAATCAATCCCAACTTTTAATCCAATCAAAGACTTTTGATGAAACAAGCACTCAGATCTCAGAATTAGAGATTACACCCTTGTCAATGAAAGGTTAAGAAGTAAAAAAATGGGAAAAAATGATTGAGAAGAGTTTTCGATCTTCGAAAACCAATCAACCACGAGATTTGAAATCAACAAATAGTCCAACACTGGAAAAAGAAGTTCTTCCTAGGTAAACAAACAAATCTGGGCATAAAAAAGGAAAGAAGACTTAATCCAAAAATTTTACAAACGAGTTTGTAGCCTAGTAGTGGGGTGTAGTGCGAAAATAAGGCATTTTCACAGTCTAGACACAGGTAGGGTGAGAAAAGGTCGCACTGGTTTAAACGGTGGGGTGTGAAAATCAAGGGTTTTTGCAGGGTCCGGACAGGTACAGTGCGAGACTGTTTGTAATCAAAGAGATTTTGGAAAAAGGACAAAAAATCTAAGTGAACTTCTAGGTCCAGAGAGTCTATATGGATCTCCCACAGACTCAGATACTGGTTGGAAATGAAAAAGAGTAGGCTAAGAGAAAATGGCCAACAAAACCCTCAAAATGAGTCGTATCCCTAGCATGGTCACCAATTTTTTTATAGGATAAATTGGTATATGTGGACACTAACTGATCTCCCTAGATCCACCTGGATCTAGAACAAAATAGGATAGGACATGATGCTTTCCCTAAGTTACTATCATTGAATTTTTCATCAAAGAAGGAATAAGTGACATACCTTTAGATATCACTTCCTTATGTCTTTGTTGTCCCTACTTCGCTTTGACGACCTTGTAATGTTAGATCTACAACAACACAAATTGACCAAAGTGAAAGCAACAATAATACATTCACTGAAGACTTAAACATGTGATCAAGGAGTCATGTAATAAAATAAGAGTGATTTTATGGGAAAAGGACATGCCACTGTATTATATTAAATGAAAGTATAAGATACAATTAGATTGCCTTGATATTGCAAGCTCCCTTTCAGTGGTCATTTGTTCCAACATACACACTTGCTCCAAACTTGCATGAAGAAGATCCACTATGGCTTGATGGAAAAATGGGGGCCTCAAGCACCAATTCAAAAAGGATTCCTCACACAATTCCGAACCTATTCTTTCATCAATTCTCTATTCAATCTTGCTTAACCTCTCCTTGAGAAACCTTTCATTATATAGGAGAAGGAGAGATGGTTAGAGGGATGAGGATGATCCCACTAAATTTGAGGAGTCAATAGGATTCCAACCATGCGAATGCCAACTCATTTTCTAGAAGATCCTCTTCTAGAACCTTTGTAACCTTTTCTTCCTTTTTTAATTTTGAAGCATGTTCGCACCCTATCTATAGAGAAAACTGCGAACCCCTCACAATCCAGGTATAGAGCAGCCTGCGAGAATCAGGGTTTTTGCACCCTGCAACATATGCAGCCTGCGAACTCATTATTAAAATATGTTTTGTAGAGGAAGACAACAGTCACTTTTCTCAGGCAAAAGGTCCTTATGAGAGCTTGAACACATAACTGTAGAGACATTACCAGAGTGACCAAAATAATGTGTAACATGCCATAAAAATTCTGGCATGGTTACATTATTGATTTGATGGATACTCTTGCTTGTTGTGTAGTGAATGCTTAAGGCATTCTTGGTATGGCTTTTGTGATGTGGTTTGTGTTGGTTGATGGAGTGAGAAACACTCTAATGGTTCAGTATTGATATTAGTTCTCTAGTATGCTGATTTCTTATACATGATTGAGTAACATTCATATTGTATGGTTGAGGAGAATGAGTAAGTTGTTGGAGAGCTTGTACATGTTGTGATTGGTTATGGGTTAGATTGGACAATGAGAGACAAAAGAGAATGTCATTGAAGGATGCAGAAGATATGAGTGTGTGATGAAAAGAAAACCCTAGTTTCTCAGATGTGATACACAAGTTATAGAACAGACTGGTCACATACATACACGAGCTGTACTACTGGTAGGGCACATACATATGTGTGTTGCACTACCGACATGTCACGTACCTTTTGACAGATTGATATCTGTTGAGGATTGTTGCCTCATCTCAGTTGGTGTTGAGGGTGTAAGATGGGTCTTTTATTATAGAGTTGGTGCTCTTGTAGAGTTGTACTCTATTCAGTTGTTATTGATAAACCCAAGGATTATATTCCATAATAAAAAGAAAATTGTACATACATCTTGTGTTCTTTGTGGTGATGATTTATTGATGACATGTTTTTGATGTATGTTCACATTTAATTGGTTATAAATGATAGCAATAAATAATGAGTAAATGGTGATTGCTAACTAATGAGTTTTGTGAAAGGTAGTTTTGGAAAAAAGAGACCTACATTATTCACCCCCCCTCTTAGTGTAGTTAGTGTGTCCAACAGAAGGGTCATGAATGACACCTCAAAATATCATATATGACCTCTTAAGGGGATCTTTGTCCTTCGAGTAGGGATATGAGCATCAATAGGATATTTTGAGTGTTTGGTATGGGTCTTGGGTCCTTAGAAATGATCGAGAGAGGAAAACTAAGGATTGGGTCCTAAAGGAAGCTTCTAGGCATTTGGTGCCAACAATGACATTTTGAACCACCATAAAGGAACTTTATAGGGTATAATTGGTCTCTGAAAGGGGATAGTTGAAATTATTAGGCTTTGAACATTAAGTATAAATCTCTTTACCCTGGATATGGTTAGGGGAACAAGACCAAGATTTTGGTTGTAAAGGAAGATTCTAGGATTTTGAGGCCAAGAATGATACCTTGAACCACCAAAAATTATCTCTCGAGGGAATCCTTTACCTCTAACTAGGTATATTAGGTACCATTAGCATTTGTGAGCACCAAGTATGGGTATCGGGGCCCTGGATATGGTCAAGGGAGGAAACATGGACCTTAAACCCTAAAGGAAGCTTCTATACATCCAAGGATTAGAAGGATTCCTTGAACAATGACACATGGCATCCTAAGGGTGTCCTAGACTATAGTTGGGGATGCCAGTGCCGCTAGGTGGTTTTGAGTAGTAGGTATGTGTCCCAAGCTCCTCGAAATTATCTAGGGAATAAGGCCATGCCTTAGGTCCTAAAGACATATTTGAGGAATCTAGAGCCATGAACAATACCTTGAATAACCACACATGACCTCTGGAGGGTATCTTTGGCCTCTAAGAAAGGATTCTAGTTCCCTCACAATATTTTAAACATTACATATGGATATCAAATCCTTAATATGGTTGAGGGGGTAAACCCAAGACTTAGCAAAACAAAAAACGTCTAGGAATCGAGGGGCAAAAATGACACCTCAAACTAGCACATCTGACCTCTCAAGGGTTTAGGTAGCTTTTAGGGCTCAAGCATGGCCCAAGGGTCATAAATGACATATTAAACCACCATATATGATCTCTCAAGGGGATATTTGGCCTTCAAGTGGGATTATGGGAATCATTAAGAGATTATGAGAACTAGGTATGGGTCTTGGCTCCTTGGACATGATCGAGAGAGGAAATATAGGCCTTAGGTACTAAAATAATAATCTATGCATCTAGGGTTGACAAAGACATGTTGAACCACCGCAAAGGATATTTCTAGGGTATCCTTGGTCTTAGAATGGGATTATTCAATATTATGAGGTTTTGAATATTAAGTATGATTCTTTGGACCCTATATATGATCAAGGGATCAAACCCAATATTTGGGCCCTAAAGGAAGATTCTAGGCTTTTGGGGAAAAAAATGACACCTTGAACCACTATAAATGACCTCTCAAGAGAATCCTTGCCTCTAACTAGGTATGTAGGTACCGTTAGCATTTTTATCACTCGGTATGGGTCTTAGGGCCCTGGGCATTGTAACATGAATATGCACATGATTTAGAATGTGTGCACACTTTTTCTTAGTGTTTTTCTAGCAACAAATCCTCCCCATGACTTTTCTTCTATTCTTTTCAACTTCTTATAAATCATGGGTTCCCCCTTTTATTTATTTCAACTTTTCAAGGTCATTTTTATTAATTCTAGGTCATTCAGTCTTGTATGTTTTCCTCAAGTCACCATCCCATGGTCGTTTTATCCCTAAAACAAACCAAAACTGATTTTTCTTTGACTTTAGATACTCATTTGGTGCTGATATAGAGCATGTCGATGTTGAAATGTCTTCTAAGCACTAACTTGTTAGTGATGAAATGTCTTTTGGGTGTTGATACAATGGTGATGAGATCTCTTTTTTCACTGAAATAGTCATTGATGAAATCTTTTTAGGTAACCAATACAACGAGAACTTAATCGTTTTGGTTTCCAATAAAATTGTTGATGGAATATTTTTGCTTTGTCGATACAACATGTAGCACCCTGTTTCCCCCAGTTTGTAAAAATAACTAGACTGGCCAAGAACTGTGGCAAACTTAGAAATGTGAATATGTGATGTGAATGGACCTTGTGGAAAAGGTTGATGAATGTGAATAATATTATGAATTTATATTGCAGGACTTCTGAGAGGGGATATGCTGAAAAAGAGACCACGATGGCTGCAGAAAGGCGGTGGAAGGCACCTGGAAAGGTGGCGTTAACTTCCACCGAAAATCAATATCGTATTTTGACTCCACTGACACGGAGAACCAAAAGTGGCTCGCTGGCCCCGAATTAAATGTCTCGTAGGCTGGTAGGTAGATGGCTCCTCAGGAATTAATGAGGGATGGAGAGGTGAACCACCCATCTGTAGAGCCATCAGGCCTGACCAGCGTGAGGGAAATCACGCCACACACAACCTCGCAAGAGGATAAGGCATGGGGGAGAAGATATTGGGGCAGACGCGAGGGGAGAAAGAGAACTCTGACGATATGCAGAGTGGGTGATAGAAGAGAGGAAGGAGAGTAATCTTCGCTCCTGGTCATTGCCAAACATAGACACAGTCTCACAACATCGTGGTCTCAGCTCGGGGGTGGCTAGTGGTAAATCCACTGGGAGTCGTTGAGCCTACGGTTGGGTGGAAACGAGCACCCCTCTCAGCAGTTGCATAACCCCTGGTGTTACTTTCTGATAAGTGTTTTTCCTTTGGCATCTTGAAATATATGTATGCTGACATTTATGATCATAAGCTGTGAAACTGTGAATGATTTCATTATAAGAATGTTTGTATGGTGTCTTGATCAGTACTGGTAGTTGTATGTTTATATGGAAATACTATGTATGGCTTATGTTCTCATAAATCGTTATTTATATGCATACTGATCTAATTCAGACTTCACGTCTGGTTCTCGGGAGAGAGATACCCTTATCTGCCTTAGATAGTACCCTGGGTAAACCTCCCCATAGAGATACCCTTCTCGAAAAATCCCATCAAGAACCTGGAAAAAGGACATGAAGGCGCAAGGCCTTAAGAAATCCCTGATAAGTGTCGAATCGATGGACGATATCCCATTGGGAGATCGGTGGTCACTCATGAACGTCAAATCGGAAGAAGAAACTAGGGTGTTAAGCACCTTAACCCTGAATAGGTGTTGATCGATGGACGAGATCCCATCGGGAAATATGTGGTCACCCATGACCGTTAGATTGGTAGGAGAAAGTAGGGGGTTAAATGTCTTACCACTTTGTCTTTATGTGTCTTTGTGGGTAGTGAATAGATCGGGATCGTAGATCCCCAAGGTCCATGAGAACATCTGGAACGTTGATTTTTCCATGTCCAGGAAGTTGTGGGAGAATGCACAAGTTAGGAACCTGTCTGAGCTGTCAGATCTCGGTTGGAAAACCCGACAACCATTGGATCTGTCAGGAGATACCCGAGGGTTAAACCCCCAGTGAATAGGGGCGAAATCCCCGAAGTAGATCTGGACCGTCCGATTAAAGGAGGCCACGTGTCATGAGATTTCCCATTTCGGGAAATCGGGAATCGAGAACTCGGGAGTTCTGGTGACGAAACATCGGGGAATTCCATGGTAGAAACCCTGAAGTAGATTCGGGTTGTCCGATTAAAGGAGGCCACGTGTCATGAGATTTCCCATTTCGGGAAATCAGGAGTCGGGAACTCGGGAGTTTTGGTGACGAAAGATCGGGATGTTCCATGGTGGAAACCTTGAAGCAGTCGTAGACCAACCGATTTCGGGAGGCTACGTGTCGAGAGATTACCCATTTCGAGAAATCAGGGATCGGGGATTCGGGAGTTCCGTTGACAAGAGGTCGGGCTCTCGCCTTGATAAATCCTGACGGAAGAGAGAGTGTGTTCATGTGGGAAGAGGTCATATTGACCAATGCATAACCCAAGGGGCTAATCACCGATTTAGGCTTGTTTGGCACTTTGGCGTTTCGACACTCGGGATACCGAAGGGCATGTTCCCTCGTGCTCTCAAACCTCGAAATCCAGACTTATAAATATCGAGATGTTAGCATGTGGTTAAGTCCCGATGAACGGACGAGATTCTTTCGGAGGATCTCAGGGTCTATAACGACCGTCAGATGTGAGGAAGAGATGTCAACTTTAAGCTGGGGCGCGAATGCACCTTAGGGTAAGTGGTGAGAATATATGGATGATCAAAGTCCACCCGCCCAGATCTATGGTTGAGGATTCATTCCGGAGCCCCCTTGTTGTTTTGCCTTTAGCGGTGAGGGGGGGGGGTACATAATGGTGTGGCATGTGAAGTGGGACCCGTCTCTTGTCACGTCGCCCACCATGTCGTGTTTCCCCTCTCTCCACCTGTACTCCACTCAACCGTGCGACAGGACCATTCCTAATGGCCATTTTCTAACCCTGTAGGGATTCGTCCCTATTGGCTAGTCACTAACCCTATCGGGGTTCGGCGGTTGCAGAGTCGAATGATTCAACATCCCTATAGCACCGAGGCGCTAAATACAAAGAGGCACCATGATTATTTGACCTGTGATCATGACCCATGATCACATGGGAGTAGAGAGAGAGAAAAAGCTAGCTTACGCTAGGCCTCCGTAGATATTTCGGGGGCTCTGATTCTGCAGAAATCAATGAAAACTTGATTGTGGTAGTGGGTATGTTACACAACAACAAATTAATCTCTTTTGGATGTCGATACATCAATGGTGAGATATATTTTGGACAATGATAAATCGACATAAAAATGTGTTTTAGGTGCTGATATGTCAACAAACAAATTTCAATCGGGTGCTGAAACATAGACAACCAAATGTATTTTGTGTGTCGATATGTTGGTGGTGAAATGTCTTCCGAGCACAACTACATCGACGATGAGATATTTTTCAATCCCCAATATAGAGGCAATAAAAAATCTTTCCCTCGCCATTACAATAGTGATGAAATATGTTTCCCTTTCCAATACAATGGTGATCAAATGTCTTTCCCTCACTGGTATATGGACTCCATGCATTTATACTCACATGCATGAAATGATATGGAATAATTAAAGCACCTATACGATTGTCCCATTCTCATTTTGCACACCCAAAACATTATTTAAACCTTTCAAAAACTCGTTCTATAGATATTTCAACACCGTTGCAACATCAAGGTTCCAGGTTTGCTCAAGATAGGTTGATAGCACATGATGTACCATGTTTCCATCCCCACACGACCAATTTTGTAGCTACCCATTTGTGAATAAATAGGTATGTTATATCGTACCTACATTTGTGTATTTTCATGCACTCTACGTTTTAAAAAAAATGTTGAAAATAAATAACCAATGACATGGAAGTAGGATAGAACCATAGGGGACCACATAGATAGACTAAACCTATAGGGGGGCACACAGATAAACTAAACCTCATCCCTTAAATCTGTTCCCTATTTCTTTTCCTATTGCGCATGAATGAGCTTCTTTCTTTCTTATATACACACATAAATGGCCTGGGTTTTGTAATACCTAAGGTTGAACCCAATTGTAATTGAGCATATAGGTTGGTGAGCCATATTACTTTGAGGCCAGAGTGCCTGTGTACTAAATAAGATGGTGAGCCATATGCTAAAAGGAATATAAGACTATCCCATGTATTATGTAATCATAATTGTATAATAATAAAATCACACCACTGCATGCATACCAACCCGACAAAAGAGTAAGGGGGCTAAACTCCACTAGAAAAACGGGAAAAGGGGATAAGAGTCTTAGATTAACATGATAAGACTAAGAATATTAGGGAAAGAGAATATTTTTAATAATGATTTCTAAAATTTAACTTGGGGATGCATATGCATTATTGTATCCTAAGTCCCTATGGAAGAAGAACGAATCACCAAGTGGTTGCAAAGGGAGATCATAAAGTGACAAGTGTCAATTTATGCACATGAAAATATAATGGGAGAATTGAGTGTAGTTTCCCATATGAACTTTCATTTTCTCACCATCGTGGATGATAATCATCTCCTCTGCTACCAACTATACTTGTTTCCATCACCATAACCATAGGGGAAAATATGGGAAGTGTTTTATGGTGAATTGGAACTGAAGAGGCGGGTTGTCAGGCTTGTATGTTGTAAAAGAGGCGACTTGTTAGGCCCATAAGCATTCTTTCCATGTGAGAGAATCATTGGGAATTGAATTCCCAAAGTGCCAATTGCAGCTACATGGCTTCGAGACTTCATGTCTGATTGTTGCTAAAGCCAGGAAAGGAAGTGGGGCATTCGATGGGGAACACTTCCTGGGTGGAACAAGCACCTGCGGAATTAAAGATTATAGCTGGTTGGAGCTGGAACTTAAATCTAGCCATTATTGTTGTTAGTAGACTCATTCTGGGATAGGAGTCCATTTTTTCCTAAGTGGAGTTTATTCCCAACTCAGGGTTGACTCGCTATCAGTTTGCGGGAAGCAGAGTCTATGGCTGGGTGGAGGTTTTCATGCAGTCGGTGGCTATTTATATCATATAAGTAGCTCACCATGTATTGTCTAAATTATTCTATGAATAACTATGTATTCCTGTGAATGAATATTTACTATGCTATTATATTTAGTATGTTGTTGTTAATATTGTAAAGAGACTGTAATTATATGTTCTCTTTCATGGGTTTATATTATTTAAATTGTCCTAGAGCATTTGCTCCTAGATTTGCACAGGAGCTGGTAATTATACTTTTAGTCCCGAGTAATGGATTTTGAGATTATACTTCTATATATCTGTGGTAGGGAATGCCTAGGACTGTGTAATCAGTGCATGAGCAAAATTATGTAATTAATGTGTGA
Organism: Picea sitchensis; assembly: GCA_010110895.2. NCBI lineage: Eukaryota > Viridiplantae > Streptophyta > Pinopsida > Pinales > Pinaceae > Picea > Picea sitchensis. The sequence goes on from SNQJ01S0000939.1 coordinate 293,257, forward strand.
TTCTGTTGTTATATCACTTGTATATATAAAATATTTATATATGTATATATTGTTAGTGATCTTCCTATATTAGAGCCACATATTCGTATATTGGACTTGCACAGGATGAATGTAAAGTGTAGAGGTGAAATTGTTAGTAGGTCTGCATTCTATTTGAAAAAATGGTTAAACGAAGTTTATCTCTATGGATTATGGAAGCTACAGAGTAACACAAGAATGGAGGCATATTAGTTGATGGAAGTAGATTTATAGAATTTCTGGAAGGATTGATAGCTTTAGAAATCTCCTAGAATAAATTGTGGAGCTGCTAAGTCCAGGACCGTACTAAATAATCCAAGTGAACACCTTGTTTACCTTGGAAAATTCTCAACCATTGATCTTGACACAACTAATCATGACTGTTGATCGAGATCCTCATGTATGTGGCCTTGTTGAGGATCAAGGTCTTTTATTGACCATTTGATCTAAAAGAGGGTGGATCTAGCTAATTGTAACCGTTAATCTTGGCACAATGAGTCAATATTGGTCGTTGATCGAAGTCTCATACACTCAAGAGATTACTAGGAATCCTAGTTAATGTTGACCGTTGGATTCCTTGGAGATGGATCAGGAGATCCTGTCCATTGGCGAGAATTCCTCATGTTCGAGAGCTTGTTGATGATCAATTCCTTGATGATTGTTGGATCAATCAGGTTGGGTGTATATCAAACCGAGCCGTTGATCGTAGTAGATTCTTCAGAGTAGCATTGGACATGGTACTCTGATGGAAAGGCTCTAAGGAGGCATCTCCACTGTTGGATCCACCGAAGAATACTACGAAGAGATCGTGACCATTGGTTTTTGGGGTATCAATGGATCGATGTTCCTATTGGTGTGGCATGTCAAAGAAAACATATTCCGATGAAGGTACTTTGAAAGGATATCCGGACAATCGATCCAACAATTCAAGATTTAATCTCAACCATCCACTCTATAGCATTGAGTAACATCAGAGGCAGTGGATGAAACTACGGTAGCTGTCAGATCATTTGGAGAGAATTCTCAGCTGTAGATATTGTGTTAAGTGAAAGAGGTCATAACCCCATGGTAAAATCAATTAGCATTCTTGTAGTCATGGGATTAGTATTAACTAATTCCCTCGTAATCCCCAACATCAAGAGATTTCTAATTTAACAACATAGGTAAGGTCTGACATTTAGTGCCTGGTGGTGACGTGACAAGAAAAACGTGGTCTACATGTCACAATGAAGGAATTCCACGTGTCACCCCATGGTTGTGCCATGTGTCACATGGTTTTGGATTAATTATATGGGGATCAATGGGGAAAACTAATTCCATGTGTCGAGTAGTACAAGTGCCATCTTTCATGCCACATGTCATTCCACTTGTCTCACCATGTGTCATATCACATGGAAATAAAAGATTTGCTTACGAGTTAGATGTGGGTCTGAACGAGGAGGGTTACCCTTAAGGTAACTTCGTTGGATCCTGATTGTCAAATCTTCGAAGGATAATCCACCATTGATTTGAGTCAAGGGAGTCAATTGGCCTCGAAATACCAGGGAGTCTTGTTACTAGGATACGTTGGGTAGTACGGTACATGGTGTCTCGGTAGCCACGTGTCACACTATGAATAAATACAAGTGTTAATTCCCTATTGGAAGAACCTTGGATTTGATGATGACATTTTGTTTCCATGATATTTCACGTGGAGGGCCACGTGTCAAAGTAGGCCCCACGTGAGATTAAAACTCTTTAACAAGTGTGAAGAACTAGGGCCATTGGATCTAAAGAGGAACCGGTCTCCATCGTCGATCTCAGTCAAGTTGGGTCAATTGGATCCCATACTATCAGAGAAATTGGATGCGTGGAGAATTTGGAAATCCCAGTATCCGACACCCGATGGCTATGTGACATGACCTCAACGAACAATGGCTGGGATGCACGATAGTCATCAATCTGTCATGGATTTTTCTGGCACAAGGATGATGAGAAGGGAGGAAGGCCATTAAAGGTTGCACATATTAAAGAGTCTGATGTATCAAGAGTCATGGATCATCAAATCGCTAGGACCATTCGATCTATCAGAATGGATGATGTTAGACCCAACCGTCGGGGTGTGAAAACTATCTTGACATGGAAGTACTTTGAAGGGAGGCTTTCGATAGAAATTGAAAATGTAGTAAGGAAGTACGATAAGGAGTGAATATAAGGAGTGATGTGGTATATGCCACGCCGGGAGTGCATGTGTGACTAGGAATCCACATGGATGCCACATGGCATGGAAGTGAAATTAAAGGTGGAAGACCCAAGAAATTGGAGGTTTGTAAATTTCAATCCAGAGCTCAGTTTTGAGTGTGATTACAATATTTGGGAAGCTCCCAACTTGTGATGTCTATTTAGAGAGATGAAGTAGTTGGAAAAAGAAAAAATATTTAGCACCCCATCTCGTAGAAGGTACATAAGGAGTGGGGTGTGTTACAAAGTGGTATCATAGATCCAGTTTCAAAATTGATCCTACATGGCCCAATTAAAAGAGAATAGAACCATCTTGTTCTAAATTTTCTATCAAAAGAAGAACTATGTTGTTGCTTGGTGGAATAGTAAACACTCCTACATGAGTGGGATTATGTTGATAAGAATTAATGATTGAATCTGAATGTGAAATGGAAGAATTCTGTTAAGGACTACTTAAGTTCAGAGAATGAATGAAATGGTTGTTGGACCCATGACAAATATGATTGTTGTTAAAAAGGAGTATAATCCATGTGTGCATAACTACTCTCGTTAAGAGGATTGGTAGATAAAAGTTATTGATGCACAAGTGGTTTTGTAATATATATGGTAATGAATAATCATATTTAAACATGAAAATATTTTTATTGTAACCTATGATTGATTGCAAGGCATGGTCTACTGATGAATCATTTTGGTCATTCACGACTAGGTATCAGCAGGAGAGTAAAAGCATGACTGAAAATATGATAATGCCTTGTGTGTAGCTCTAAGAGGAGGAGATAGTATAACTAAGGAGGATTGAATTCTGTCTAGAAAGGAAAGTACTGGAGCTTTTCCATTTGACCAATGGGTCAATTCAACATCAAAAGGTAGATGGTAGCCATACACGTATGGTTAGGTATGCTTATGTAGAAATGAAAGGTTAATATTAAGAAAGGATTCCCTTGGTAAAAGTGTCAGTTGACCAAGGATGGTATGAAGAAGGAAAGGAAGTTGAACTTGGACATTTTATTTCCATAGGTAATATTGAAAATTCTCAGATTGTGTTTCTAGATTGGGAATAATTTTATAGCAGTTGGACGGGAATGATTTCTTGTTGGATATTTCCCTAAAGAAGGAAACATAAGTATGATTATTCTTGAGAAGTTGGTCATGTGGATGATTGTAATATCTCTTCAAAGAAGACTGATACAAACAAACTTGGCTTCATGTCCATTGTAGTCTCTGCATTGCTACATTGAAAAAAACACATACTAATTGAACAAGAGGATGAAGCCTTATGTGCCACAGTTGAGGAAGATGAAGTACAATATTCCAAAATGTATACCAACAGTAATAGTAAATCAAACACAATGCATGTGCTTAATGTACATCCATATCAATTATGAACAATATACAATGTGTATGCATATTTAGTTGTTGTCATGTTCAATGTACACATGTTTGGATCAAAAAAAGTTGGACAAGTGACATGGACATGAGTAGTAAATCATCGCAAACATCAACACAATGATAAGGCCAAAGGTAAAGATTCATAGATTATGCTCTTGCTATTTTTAGGAAACAAATATCCTCAGTTATTTATTCAACTATGCCATGGTAGATATGTTTATTTCATTTACAACACATGTTTTTTAGTTCACAAGAACTATCAACGAGTACACGTGAAACACCCAACATAGTGCAAGGTCCAAAGACTAAGAGGTATGGTTACAAAACTCTAACCTGCATACTTTATCCAAATTGTGCATCTACTTGTACATTGATGCAAAAAAAGAAGAAGATATGTATACAGACTGCCATTCACATTACTTTTCTTGTTCAAAAAAAATGTCACCATGTCTAAACTTATACAACCCAATATACTATCAATAGAAGGCTTGAATAGTCGTTGAAATGGACAACTGTTCATTGGACACATAATGGTCGTATATAGCGCCTACTTAGACAAGACAAACAAAAGTAGATGCATTATGTGTGCATACATGGCAGACAACAAAACCATGATGAAAATTACACTGACTATCCCTACACAACTTGTCCAGAAACATGCAGAGAAGATCTTGCCAGGTAATGGGATATCCATTACAAATTTCAATATATTACCGAAAATAGTATATGACCATGGTGATTTTTATTGAATTATATTTCTCAATGAAACAAGTGTTGTTGAAAAAGTTCTTGTGGTTTGCTCAGAATATCATTTTGTACCGGAAACAACAACCAGACAATTTGCATAGAACAACAACATTTACCCAATTGGAACCATTGGTGCAGCTATCACATTTGAAAGAAAACTTGGCTCGCAACATATTCTCCATTTAAAAGATGGAAACTCGGACAACGACAAGGTAATGGTATTTTTTTCCATACCCTTTTTTGTGTCCTTTTCTTTGACATTCTCATATATCTTAGAAATATTACATAACTATTAAACTGTTCCATGGTGCAGCTACAATTGTTCGACACCTATGCATATTTTTTTTCCTCAATGGAACAACAATTGCATAAAGAGAATTTTCCAATTATGTTGTTCAAAAATATAACGAAGAAAAGAGATGTTAAAGAAAGGATATTTTTCACAACCCAAGCAACATTTGTGACAAAATTGCGAACATACATAGCACAAGATCTCAAGAAACTAACTAGATCCACAACTGTTGTACGTATACATATACACCTCCAACAATAATTTGCACAAAAACAAATGCCTTCAACATCTTTGTGCAACTTTTATGTTGTACACATATATATTATATTGTTCAATATATTAACTACTATTGTGATGTGTGCAGGTTGAGGGTGTTTTGGTTGCAGCAAATTCCTACTCAACCCCCTTCGAGCTTGTATGTGCCAATTACAATTCTCCTTCTTCTGCCTCTGCATTCATAAATGATGGCACAATTGATTGTCTACAATGCGGTGAAAAATTCCCTTACATATATAGTCATTGCGTAAACGTTGTCATCTGAACCCTCAACAACATAGTTGTACACTGTATAGTTAGACAACCTGTATTACAATATGTGCTTCTTGGGTTGATAGAATTGTCATATGAAATATACTTGCAGAAAAAGACAAAGACTGTCTACATGCTACGTGATTTCCGTGTCCATAGAAAATTTACCTTAAATGAGAACAATGGCATACTTCATATCGGCTGAACCCCCCCCAAAAAAATTACATATCATGCATTGAAAAGAAACAAAATAGTGTGATTTTTTTCTATCCATGTTACCCAATCAAAATATGAATAAAGTTTTTCACTACCATGGCAAAGTGAACTGACGACGCATAAGATTGTTGAGTCCAGGAATGAAAAGCATGAGGAAAAACCTTGTACAAAGTACCCAATTATGAATAAATCAGGTCCATCATTTGAGATGTCAAAATAGATTTCTCTTATGTACAGAGCCATCAAGAATTTTCAATAATATTGCAAATTTTGCATTGTTCAATGTCCATTAAGTTAAACGATGGAAGTTTTTTTCCAGAACTAGTAATGTTAGAACATTGTCACGTCAACGTGATCTTGGTTCATAGTAATATCAAAAGAAAATGTTCATAGTGATCTTGGTTCATACTAATATAGCAATCAATGAATTTCTTGGTTCCCATTTGGGAGTTTGGTTATAGAAGGGACACAATGCCCACTCCTTGCTGATTTCTTCTTGTGTCGTGTTTGCCAAAGTTTTGAGCATGTGCTTTGGTGTTGCAGTTCAAGGTTCTCATGAACCTAGTTTTTGGATTATGATTGGATAATAGATTCAAGATCTTAGCACTTTTTCTATGATCTTAAGCAATATACAAGACCTACCTTTCCTTTTAATGTAGGATTTGTGGAGCAAATGTAATATGTAGTTTATTTAAATAGTTTTTCTTGATTAATGAAATTACCAGAATTCTTTTCTGGAAATGATTTGAAAAAAAAAGGATACGTGCTAGCTGAAGTCAAATGGAAATATGCTATCAACCACACAAAATTAAAATTCAAGTTTGTCATTGTTATACTTATGCTCAAATTGACAGTACAATAACTTTATTTCAACAACCCTCCATTGATATCTCTTTATCTTTTTGATGTTTCTCTTATGCAAACACATCCTCGAAACTATAGGTATGACTCACTTTCTCTATTCTTTGATTGAACTACCTGTAGAGTTGTGTAAGTAAATTCATAGTTTGTTTTGGTCCTAAAGTCTACCCCTGCATGCTAAAGGGCAGAGCTAGGCCACCACAAGTTTGGAATGCTCGTTCTTTTCAAATTGTTGATCAATTAGAGGGTTGGTTCACCAAGACAAGAGAATGGAGATATTGGAAACATGATATGGATGAGGGTTCTCCTTTCCTAATATTGCACCAATGTTAGACAAGTGACATAATAAAGGTAAAAAACAGAGGGAAACAAAAAACCATTCAATGAATAATCTGGTACAAGAAGTTTAATACTTAAAATAATGTTTCAACACATTAAACAATGTATCAAAAACACAATTACTGTCACAGGTTACAATACAAACAAATCTTCATCAAAGCACTAGATTTTCTCACAGGTACTCTACATGCACCTCAGTCGCCTGAACTAGACGATAGTTTGATCTACCAAATCAACCTCCCTATTATCGAATTAGCAAAGGTGATATTATGGGATTTGAATTTTTTTTCGTGTGGATCTTGAATTGGGAAAAATTGTTGGTTATTTTAGTTTTTTTAAGGCATTATCACAGTAAGAATGCAACATTATGCTAGCTCACTGTTATCTACAAAGGTGTTGACTTCATGTCCCTAATTAATATTGTGCATATATTAAATCTTGTCATATTTGATAATATGCTTGCATATAAAAATGTTAAGTCATATATTTTGTCTATTGCTTATGGGTTTGAGAAAAATTTGCGAGCCGAAAACACCCTTCGAATTGGAACATGGTTTACATTTGGGCCACAAAAATACTATTAAATAAAATAATATGAATAACATTGAAATAAACATAAACAAAATCTCTTTAAACTTGAACCAGAGTTTGTCGAGCTCCAAGTATATTTCATAGATGAGAATGTTTTTCCCATAGTTAATGTTTTTCTATCGCTTGATAATTATCAGACAATGTGTTGTTGTCTAAGGGATAAAGGTATCTTCACAGTAAGAATGCAACATTATGCTATACCACTATTATCTACAAAGGTGTTGACGTCATGTCCCTATTTAATATTGTGCATATATTAAAGCTTGTCATATTTGAGAATATGCTTGCATATAAAAATGATATTAAATCTTGTCATATTTGAGAATATGCTTGCATATAAAAATGGGTTTGAGAAAAAATTGCGAGCCTAAAACACCCTTCAAATTCGAACATGGTTTACATTTGTGCCAAAAAAATACTATTAAAATAAAATAATATGAATAATATTGAAATAAATATAAACAAAATCTCTTTAAACTTGAAATAGAGTTTGTCAAGCTCCAAGTATATTTCATAGCTGAGAATTGTTTTTCCATAGTTAATGTTTTTCTACCGGTTGATAATTATTACACTAAGTGTTGTTGTGTGAGGGATAAAGTTATTTTCTCCCTTTATTTTCCCTCTTCTATAATTACCCGTTTTCCCTTTTCTTCTTCCCCTCTATTATCCCTTTCCGGTTCTATACCTAGTCACATTTCTATGTGTTGAGTATCAGTATTGACACTTCTATTACCCTATATTATCTATGTCTGAGTCAATTTTACCTATGATATGTGTATCTAATTGACTGTTTCATCCATAAATGCAATTAATGACCTTGATCATGTGCATAGAGAGGTAACTTATGATTAAGGCATGATTTGTTTAGTTTTATTGAGTTAATTCGATTAAATGCTTAATTATGTATGATCCTAATCATTTTGACTCTTAAGCAGCATGATCTGGTACCCAGTCTATTCTGGTACCAAGGCTCCACCTATTCTGGTACCAGCCTGTGCTAATCTGGTACTAGAAATAATTCAAAATTTTGGAAAGCTTCTAGAGGAAAATTGGGCACATGGGTTTTGTCCAGAATGATGTTTTCATGAGGAAACATGTGTCAAAATTCACCCATATCACACGTGTGAATCTTCAGCTCAGGGGGAATGATTCTGCAAAAATTATAAAAAAAACTCAAACTACCAACTTGCACCTCGATTTTCGTGCATATGGTATCAGATCTAGAAATTATAAAACATGGGTTTTGTCCAGAATATGATAAATTGAGTCAAGTAAGGTCCGTTTTTCAAAATTAGAATTGGTTTGGGAGATATGGGTGGGGGACTAACTCGAATCTGCCCAAATTGTTAAGAAAAACACCGATTTTTGGGATTTCTCCTAAAATTGTAAAAATTGTTTTCTTAGTTTGGGAATTCAGTTTCATCCATTCCTCCATGGATTTTATGTATAAATAAGACCTCATAGGTCTAAGTAAAGAAGAATTATCATGATGTAAGAATGGTTCTTAAAAGAGAATTGTTATGATGTAGAATGGATTCATGAAAAGACTCTTTTTGTAAACCTACTTGTTGGAGATTAATGCAAGATTGAATTCAGTGATTGTGTCTCTCTTAGAAGTTAACATCTGGTGATCTAAAAGCTTCCATGTTGGAATCGGCAAGGGCCACCGATCCAGCTTGGTAAGATTATTGTAAATTGTTAGTGTAGATTTTCATTTCATGTATTTGTTATTTTGATTTCATGATATTTTGTTTGATTTCACTATTCGAATTTGTTGCAAAGTGTGGTAATGCAGGAACAGTTGGATCTCCATATTTCACCATACATGAAATTTAATGGAGCATCCCACTTGTTAGTTTAGTTGCTCTAGGAGATAGATCTTAAGTTCATCTTTTCATTTCATGAGCCTCTAATGAACAGATTTGTCACCTAAGAAAGAACATTTCGATTCACTGTTTGATTGAGAAGTTTTGTTATCAGTTTTCTCTCATAATTTTGGAGTGGTATTGTTGAAATGTGCACGGATTTGATTGCTAGTTGTTGTTAAGAGTAGAAGCTACATATAACTAATTCAAAGTCCATCTTTCCACTTCATGAGCTTGTAAATGGGCAATGCATTATCCGTGCAAAATCTTTTGAGTGCATGATTGCAAGTTTTTCTTTCTAATTTCTGAATTGTGTGAAGAGTGTTATCTTTGAAAAAATAGTGTTTTGTTATTGTTGGTTTTCTTATCTAAGCTATACTAAATAGACATAGGAACCTATTTGTTATCGGCACATATAGTGCATCAACTCTTTTGATTATGAATCCCGGTTGATAATTTATGTTTGGTAATATATTATGAAAATAATTGCACCAACACTATGATCGTGGGTTCCCGAGTTGGCGGACTGACATATCCTTTCCATCTATATCCTCACATCATGAGTCAGACCAACTGTCGTTCCTTTACATACTTAGTCAATTTTATGGCCACGTGTTCCCGGGTTGGCGATATCGAACTCTCATGCCCCATGTTCCGTGATATACATCTTGCACCCAAAAAATTTGTGATCTACAATTCGACCCCAGACTCCTCGAACTCGCAAGATTCACTCTACCTATGATGAGTCCATCTGACCGCCCCATATTTCCATACTTAGTCTATTTTTCACCTCTTGTTGTCATAGATTTGCAGGTTCATGGACTCCTGGGTTCACAAAAGTTTCAAAGCATTTTTCGCTCCAGTCCATCCCCGTCACCTTCGCGTCCTTCCCAATGCACATTAATTATTCTTTTATTAGTGAAAACTCACCATATAGGTTCGAAAAGATTATCATTAATAAGTGGAAATCTCGAGGACATCTCCCATTAAAACACATTAAACCAAGATTTACAGAAGATTATATTATCATCCTCTAACGTTCATTTTAAATACTATCGGGACACAATTACTATCACAGGTTTCAATACAAAAAAATATTCATCAAATCATTGGATTTTCTTATAGGTACCCTAGATGCACCCCATTCGCTTGAACTGACTAATAGTTCGATATACCAAATCAACCTCCCTATTATCGAATTGGCAGAGGTGAATATTATGGGATTTGAAAATGTTTTTGTGTGGATCTTGAATTGGGAAAAATTGTTGGTTATTTTAGTTTTTTGAAGGCATTATCATAGTAAGAATGCAATGTTTTCCTAACCCACTGTTATCTACAAATGTGTTGAGGGCATTTCGTGCTTCCAAAAATTCCCTTCCCTTTTCTATTTTTCCCAAGTTCTTTTCTCCCTTTCTTTTCCCTCTTCTATACTTACCTGTTTTTCCCTTTTCTTCTTCCCCTCTATTATCCCTTTCTAGATATATACTTAGTCACATTTCTATGATCGTGGGTTCCCGGGTTGGTGGAATCACATATACTCATCTCCATCTATATCCTCACATCACTAGTCCGACCGATCTCCTTTCCTATCCATACTTAGCCAATTTTATGACCGCGGGTTCCCAGGTTGGTGGTATCGAACTTTCATGCCCTATGTTCCATGACATACATATTGCACCCAAAAATTCCACCATCTACAATTCGATCATGAAATCCTCGAAATCACAAGCTTCACTCTACCTGCATTGAATCCGTCTGACTGCCCCACCTTCCCTTACTTAGTCGATTCTTCACCTCCTATTGTCACAGATTCATGGGTTCCCGGACTCCTAGGTTCACAAAAGTTTCAAAGCATTTTTCGCTCCCGTCCATCCCTGCCACCTTTGCACCCTTCCCAATGCACATAAATTATTCTTTTATTAGTGACAACTCACCAAACAGGTTTGAAAAGATTGGCATTAATAAGAGAAAAGATCCAAGACATCTCCCATTAAAACACATTAAACCAAGATTTACGCGAGATTATATTACAATCCTCCAGCGTTCATTTTAAATACTATCAGGAGAAAATGAACTTTCTCATCACCTTATGGCTACAAATCGACAACATTTATTTGGAGATACGTTGAATATTTTCAGGCGCGAGGACCAGAGTTTTCAGTGTTCCAGAGATTATTTCTGAGAGATCTAGATGTTTGGAATTGCGCGACCAGGTTGCGTCCCCAAAGTTTTTGACTGTAAGGAGTTGGTCACTTGGTATTCTGAGAGATATATTCTGAGCCAGTGGTTATCCATTTGCGGGACCATTCCCCAGTCTCCCTATCGCCTCAAGTATTTTGAAATATGTTAAGACTTCCCGAGCCAACACTTACTTTCAAGGGAGAGGATTGCAGGGAGTTCTTAAAGAAGCATGATAATGGATTGGACCTCTTACCAAAATTCTTAGAGGACCCAACATCCGTCCCCGAGGACATCACCAGATTAGAGGTTAGTGCATTCAAAAACCCTTTCTGGGAAATTGCATGGATTTTCACGAGGATAACAGGACAAGAAATTACAACCAACATCTCTTGGATGATTTTGTATATTTATATTTTACGTTGAAGGAACAATCAATCTTCGATTGGGGTAAGTTGATTTCCATTGAAATCTATTTCCAACTATCGCAATACAAAAGGGACAAGAAATTCTTTATGTCATCTTATTTAATTTTTGTGATAGCGCATTGCTATCCATTCCCGAGATTATCTCTGTGTAAGAAGGTAAATTGCAAATTTGACTCAGTAACCTTCTGGTATTAGACATTATGGACACACAAGGCCTCCGAACATTTTTATGAATTCTGGTATTAGACATTATGGACACACAAGGCCTCCGAACATTTTTATGAACTCTTTAATGATTTTGTCTCAGCTTTTATGTCCATATTAGGAAAGGATTTTCTCTACTGGAAACTGATCATAGGGTCCTAACTCAAGTATTAAGGGTGAAACAAATATATTTGGATGTAATAAAGGTCAATATTAATAAGGCCTTTCAATAAAATAGAATAAGGTGGATGTAAGAAGACCTAATAGAAGATTCTGCTTCTAGAAGGATCTTCCTCTAGATGCTTCTTTTTAGTATAAATAGGAGTTGAGGGTATGAGAACCCTAGCTTGAATATTATTGTAATAGAGATATGCTCAACTGGAGGTTTCTCCCTCGAAGAGGCCCGTGAACATTGCTTTCAGATTCAAAGTCCTATTTCTGTTATTATTCTCTTATCATTTCAGTGCTATTGTGGTGAATGTTCTGGTTATATTGTTGTTATTTTTCCATTTCTAGCATTTTATTTATGTTCTGCATACATTTTATATCTGGTATATTACAAGTGGTATCGAAGCACTTTCCTCGACAAAAAGTGGGTTAATTTTTTTTTCTTCAGGGTAGAGATGTATTTTGGCATCTTTAAGCCACATAGATCTTTCGTTACGTGCATAAACCTGCAGTTGAGGGATTCATATATGCATGAAATACAAGTGGTACTTAAGCGCACATCTGTTGGCCACCCTTGTAACCCCTATTGGTACCCCTTTGAGTGGTAGTGCATCAGAAAACACCTATGTACGGATCAACCTAGATTACCTGAAGCCCTCTTTAGATAAACTGATTGATCACCTGACTGCTATAGTGTCACCAAGAACGACACTCGGGAAGATACTCTCTAGTACCTGGGTAGTCAGGTAGTACGACTAAGGGTACAGTCTATCCTCCTTAGTTAGTGCCTTGAGATATTGGGCTGAGTACTACTGTTGGACCCCGCACCTATATCAAAGAGCTATAGCACAGGGAAAAACCTTATCTGCAAAACCCTTGAATACCTAACCCTTGGGGGTAGAAACATAAACAAATTAAAACATACAAGATCTATTGTCGCGCAGCTGTGTTCGGGTTGCCAAGTAAATACACATTTCTTTCTGGTTAAACATTTGGACATTTCCTCTCTATAGTATTCTTTAGACCGGAGTATAACTCCGCAGGTGTAAAAGAAAAAAAAAGAAAAAAAACTGGAAATTTTTTCACCATTATTTGAGACCTATTCCATTGGATTCATCTATTCACCCTTATCACATTCATCCATATCATTTTTTGGAAAAATTTTTGACCCTGCCCGCCCCTTTTTAGTTCCCCCATCCTCATGGCCCGTACCCATAGCCAAGACTTGGAAGCTCCCTTCAACACCTTGCAATCTGGTCTCATCGAAACCCAACAAGAAGTGAAACAACTCAGTGCCAATGTTGCCGCCATCAATACACACATGCAGTCCTCAATGGAGGAAATCAAACAAGACCCCACCACCCAGCTTGAATCAGTCTTTTCGGTACTCTACACCAAACTACATATCCCTACAGATAACCCTTCCTCTTCCTCACCTCCACATCCTGAAGGTGACCATTCCTCTCATTCCCATAACTTTCATTACCATCACTTTCAACATGACCTACACCTTCCGCAGGTGGATGTGACCAAATTTGATGGCTCAGACCCCACTGGTTGGGTAACCCAAATGGAAAATTATTTCTCTTTATACAAAATTACAGATGACTTGGCTAAACTCCGGTATGGTGTTCTCCATCTAGATCAAGAACGGTGGCAATGGAGAAAAAATTCTCGTCAAGGGTATATTTCTTGGACACACTTTGTGGCAGAGCTTTATGAACGCTTTGACACTGACACCAACCATTTGGGCGGTTTGACAAAGTTGAAACAATTAGGAATAGTGGAAGACTTTATAGCTTCCTTTGAGCATCTAGCTTTTAGAACAGAGGGCACGTATGATTCCTTTTTCCAAGAGTGTTTTATTAGCAACCTCAAGGATGAGATTCGGGCCCATGTTCTCATGGCTCAGTCTCAAAGTTGGGTGGAGACTACTACAAGATCTAAAGAAGCACAACAGGTTGTATCTTCTCAAAACCAAAAATCTTCCTTTATCCCTCGCCCTAAACTAGTAAATCCCACTACTCCCTCTTCTCCACTAAAGATTCAAAAATTGACCAGGGATGAAATGGATGAACGCCAACTCAAAGGCCTTTGTTATAACTGTGATGACAAATATTTCCCGGCCCACAAGTGTAAAGAACAAAATATTTTTATGGCCATCTCCGAGGATATTTCGGAAGAGGATGTAGAAACTCCCCTTGTGTCTGACTTACCTAAATCCATTGACATAACCCCTCCCTCAGACCCTCCCGAAGTAGAACCGGTCATTTCCCTCAATGCTCTCACTGGCTTCTCCGCTCCCCAAACCCTCAAGCTAATCGGTTACATCGAGCATCATAAGGTCATCATTCTGGTTGATAGTGGAAGCACCCATAGTTTTATTCATCGCCACATTGCGCAAGAAACTCATTGCTACATCCATGCTATCAATAATTTCCAAATCATGATTTCCAATGGTGGTTCCATGAAATGTGGAGGGCATTGTGAAAATGTGCATCTCCAAATTCGTGACTACCACCTGAAATCCCATATGTTTGCTATCGACATGGAAGGTTATGACATTGTGTTGGGTGCAGACTGGCTAAGGACTTTGGGTTCCATTCTCATGGATTTTAAAGAATTAACCATGCAATTCGACCAGAAGGGCCACCAATATAAGTTCCAAGGCATCACCATCGATTCACCTAAGATCATTAGTTCCCATCACATAGAAAAGCTGCTCAAAAAAGGTCATTTTGGTGTTATCGCCCAACTCCATGCCATACAAGCAACATAGACACCCTTGGTCCCGCAAGACCTCCAAGACATCCTTTCTAAACATCAATTGGTCTTTTCCACTCCCCAAGGACTCCCTCCTTCCCGTGGTGTTCATGACCTTTCCATTCCCCTTGTACCCAGAAGCCTTCCTCCCAATATCCGTCTGTATCGTCACCCCTTTTCCCAAGAAAATGAAATTGAGAAAATGGTCCAGGAGCTTCTTAATGTAGGTGTTATCCACCCTAGTATGATCCCCTACTCTTCTCTTGTGGTCATGGTCCTGAAGAAAGAAGTTTCTTGGCGAATGTGTCCTGACTTCCGTGCCCTCAAAAACCTTACCATCAAAGACAAATTCCACATTCCTATCATTGATGACCTCCTGGATGAATTGAGTGGTGCCTAATTCTTCACTAAACTGGATCTTCGTTCGGGCTACCACTAGATACGTATGAAAGAGGAAAACATTCCCAAGACTGCCTTTAGAATTCATGAGGGCCACTATGAGTTTTTGGTCATGCCCTTTGGCTTGTGTAATGCCCCCTCCACCTTCCAAAGCCTCATGAATCATGTCTTCCGTCCTTTTTTCTGCCATTTTGTCTTAGTTTTATTTGATGTAATCCTCATCTATAGCAAAACTTGGACATACCATATTGCTCATGTGGATCGAGTTCTCCATCTACTCTCTCAGTACCAACTTTTCTTGAAACATTCTAAATGTGCTTTTGGCATCTCAAAAGTAGAATACTTGGGTCATCTGGTTGGCAAGGATGGTGTCAGGGTGGATCCTAAAAAGATTGAAGTGATGCAAGACTGGCCTCACCCAAAGACTCTTGAGAGATTGCGTGGATTTTTGGGCTTAACAAGGTATTATCGCAAGTTTGTTAAGAATTATGGGAAGATTGTAGCACCTCTCACTACTCTCCTAAAAAATAACTCTTTCACTTGGACTCTAGCCGCAGCTCAAGATTTTCAAAACTTAAAGATGGCCATGTGCACCACTCTAGTCCTCGCCCTTCCTGATTTCAAAAAGACCTTTGTGTTGGAATGTGATGCCTTAGGGAAAGGAATTGGTGTTGTTCTTATGCAAGAGGGTCGACCTTTGGCCTTTACCAACAAGAAACTATCTGAAACAAATCTGGGCAAATCCATCTATGAAAAGGAAATTTTGGCTATTCTGCATGCCGTTGATCTATGGTGCCCTTATCTATTGGGGCAACGTTTTCAAATTAAGACAGACCATCAAAGCCTCAAGTATTTTTTGGAACAATGCATTTCCTCCCCAGAAAAACAAAAATGGGTGACTAAGATCTTTGGATATGATTATGAGATCATTTACAAAAAAGGCAAATATGATGTGGTTGCGGATGCACTTTCCCGCAAATATGAAGGTGAAGGATCCATTTTATCTCTTTCATTCATTGTCTCAGATTGGCTCCAAGTTGTTCGCTGGGAATGGCTACAAGGTCCCAAAAGTTTGCAGTTGATCCAACAGTTGCAGTCCAATGCTCCAGCTTCCCCAGGGTACTCTTGGATCCATGATGAACTTCGATACAAAGTCTGTTTGTATTTAAGTAAACAATCAAAGATTAAATCCACGATACTTTCTGAGCTTCATGCTACACCCACAACAGGGCACTTCAGGTTCACCAAAACCTATGACAGGGTCAAACGTTCCTTTTTCTGGGATGGTATGAAACAGGACATTCATAATTTTTTCCTCGAATGTGATGTGTTTCAACACAACAAGGGAGAAACAATCAAATCTTCAGGCACACTACAACTGCTCCCAATTCCACCTGCTATTTGGAAGGATATCTCTATGGATTTTATTACCAGCTTACCCAAATTGGGAAATAAATCAGTCATTATGGTGGTTGTTGATATCCTTTCCAATTATACTCATTTATGCGCCCTTCAACACCCGTTTACAGCATCCACGGTGGCTCAAATTTTCATGGATCAGGTCTTCAAGCTTCATGGCATGTCGCACTCTATATTTTCTGATCGTGACCCAAATTTCACAAGCAATTTTTGGCAAGAACTGTTCAATATACAAGGCACCAAATTGCATCTCAGCACAACTTATCATCCCTAGACTGATGGGAAAACAGAAGTTGTCAACAAGTGTTTGGAAACATATTTCAGGTGTTTTTCCTCGGAAAAGAAAAATCAATGGGCTCAATGGTTACCCCTAGTTGAATGGTGGTACAACACTTCTTACCATATAGCTACACGCATGACTCCTTTTGACGCATTATATGGACATAATCCACCTTCTGTTCTCTCATACTTATCGGGTGCCTCGAAGCTCCAGGCGGTTGACCTAACACTTACAACTCGAGAGGCTATTCTCCGTACCCTCAAAGAGAATTGGTCATGGCACAAAATTGCATGAAGCAACAAGCAGATCAAGGTCGCTCTGAATGTCAATTTGCAGAAGAGGATCAAGTGTTTCTTCGACTGCAACCTTACAGGCAAACTTCCATTAAGGCCGAGCATTGTCAGAAGCTAGCACCCAAATTTTATGGTCCTTATACCATTCTCAAGCGTGTGGGACAAGTAGCCTTTCAATTAGCTTTTCCTAGCCATTCAAAGCTACATCTTGTTTTTCATGTTTCATGCTTAAATAAGGTGTTGGAGATAAGTGCCAAATTAAAACCAACCTTTGAGAGGGAGCTGAAGAAGGATACATTTGGCTACAACTAGAATCAATTTTGGACTAGCGTGAGCATCACCTACGTTAGAGAACCATCAAGGAAGTGATAGTCCAGTGGAAAGATACAACTCTAGCAGATGCCACTTGGGAACTAGCTACCATTCTGCAACAATTTCCTCATCTCAAGCCTTGAGGACAAGACTGTTTTTAAGGGGGTGGACATGTTAGGGTCCTAACCAGCACATAGGTAGAACAATATATTCGGATGTAATAAAGGTCAATATTAATAAGGCCTTTCAATAAAATAGAATAAGGCAGATGTAAGCAGACCTAATAGAAGCTTCCACTCCTAGAAGGATTTTCCTCTAGATGATTCTTTTTAGTATAAATAGGAGTCAAGGGTATGAGAACCCTAACTTAGATATTATTGTAATAGAGCTCTGCACAAATGGAGGTTTCCCCCTCGAAGAGGCCCATGAACATTGCTTTCATATTCAAAGTGTTATTTCTGTTATTATTCTCTTATCATTTCAGTGCTATTGTGGTGAATGTTCTGGTTATATTGTTGTTATTCTACCATTTCTAGCATTTTATTTTTGTTCTGCATACATTTTATATCTGGTATATTACACTGACCAGGTGAGAAAGTTCCTATATAGGAAGGGGACTCTGGAACAAATGGAGAACTATAATGTTATAAGTATTTTTGGATCCAAAGAAAATCCTTCCTTCCATGTCACATATCTGATACAATGTTTGTTGCTAAGATAGCAAGGTAGTACACCTACTGGTTGCATTTTTTCCATGAAAAGAGAAAAAAACAATTCATACCTCTTCCTTGGAAAGTCGGGGATTTCATATTCAGGAAAATGAACAAGATTGATGAATTTGCAGGCCACTTCCAAAACCTCAATTTGAAATATGCTGAAAAAGTAAAAGGGTTTGACCCTAATGGTATTTTTGTAGAACACCTATTGGTTGTCGGTTTCAACAATTCTTTCATTAACGCTATCCTGAATGAAGATAAATATAACACCTCATGCAGTCCTTCTCATGACACCAACGAACTGGAGACAAGAATCAACACCAATGAGTCATACAAGCAGAGACGAAAAGGTCTGGGTGAGAAAAGTGCCTGATCCCCGACTTTCACGCCAAAGACTACAACATCTTGGAGAATCGCTCCAATGACCTACCCAAGTAAGAAATTCACACACAGTTCCTTAGGTGGAGGAGGAGATGAGAACCCTCCCTTCGGTAAAATTGAAAGTTGTCATAAACTTCTCGTGGGGAAGAAACGAAAAAAAATTGTGCAAGAAGAGGAGGGACTGAGGGGAGAAATTGATATCCACGATCTCTCCCTCGAAGACATGGAACTAGAAATTGACATTGAAAAATTGCTCCCCAACGAAGACCATCTAGAGAGAACTGCTCCCCAGAACCCTCAGATGGAAATAGTTGGGACCGAGACCTTCGACGAAGAAGATTCTTTTTCATTTCAGAGCATTGTTTTTTACAACAAATCCAAAAATTTGATTATTGAAAAAAGAGACATAAATAATAAGAAGGGGAAATCTCATTCAGAGATTAACCTACGAAACATGTGGCCTTCCTAGATCTCCTAGATACACCGAGCAACTAGAGATGCTCTAGACAACTCTATTGACGACCTTGAAGCGAAGAATGTTAGGTTAAAGGAGTGAATCAAAGAATTAGAGGGAGATCTAATGCCCCTTCCAATGTTGGCTAATCTTTTGGCAATGATCAGACCTACCACACCCACGGTAAAGTTAAAATGATCAGTAAGCCTTCTCACATCAGTCTGAGGCTATGTGGAAAAGAATATAAAGAAAATAATGGAATCAATAACAGATGCTTGGGATATGTCAAAGAGTATGGTCTCTTTTGGAATAAGAGCACATGATTTTCATGAATATCTGCAAGCATATTTGAAAAATGAGCAAGGTTTCTACCTCGATGTAGTTGTACCATTTGGTGTTAAAGTTACTAGTATGATGGAATTGAGAAGAAAAGAGGAGGATCGCCCTTCCCTGAATCAAATAAAACAACTAAATGAATGCTGGAAAGAAAAGGTAAAAAACCTAAATGGTATCGTTCAAGTATGTAGCCAGGCCATAACTAGAAGACAAGAACTATGCAAGAAGCTAACTAAGATAGATCTAGCTGGTAGCACCATTGAAGTTCAAGACCCGAAATTGATACTCAACTCATTGTTTTTAACCAAGCAAGCATTTGATGAACAAGTTGAGATCCTTAAAGGGATGTCATTTGAAAAATTCTATGGCATTCATGAATATGGTGAAGATGACGTGGAAAACTAGCTAGTTGATTATTCGATTAAAAACCAAGATATTGAAGAAGAATTGCGCGAAATATCTATTGATCTAAGGGACTTGGAAGGTGAAATCTTCAATATAAAAAGATGACATAAAATCAACGTGGCACCCATGAGGAGCTACATCAAGGAGTGGTTCAAAAAGGCTGTCGAAAAGCTTACCAATGAAGGACAAAGGATGGTTAAGACGATTCCCATAACCGTCAAGGAAAGCCATAAAATGACATCAATGAACAAATGACAAGGCATGAGATACCATCATAGTAAGTTCATACTGATCACATTCTTCTGTCTTTGTCAATCTCTTCATCCAGTTACTCTACCAATTTAAATATAAAGGTTTAACTGAGGATTGGCAAATTTGTCTTTCTTCTTGCCAGGTCTTGTTGTCTTCCAGTGCCCACTTTCTTCTTTCTACAAACTTCATTCTTATACATATTTTCTTTATGTTCCACGGAGCCCCAATCCCAGTCATTATGACAAACGCATTTAAATTTCAGAGAATGTATTGAACTACATATTTTTTAGAAATTCCAAGAGAGCTATTTTGGGAATAATCTCAACTGTATCTTGTAACCTAGTTTATTTGAATATAAAATATTTGAGGTTATTCTATCATTATCATTTTTGAGTTGCCCATGTATCACGATGTCAAAGTTCTCTTGTGCATGTGGATCATTTTCTTTTAATTTTTATGTGATCAGGTATCACTAGCCCTGCTATGATGGATGTGAGAAAGTTCTATTTATTTACTTTACATATATGAATGTGTGCATCTCCTGGTCCATTCACATGAATTCTCTTTCTACAAGAAAATTAAAAAACATTTTCCATTTTTTGTTATATCTATTTTACTTTCATTTGAGGCACATTTTTAAAGGTCCCACATTTTATAAATCTCGGACAGAGGAGTACCACCTCTATAAAAATGCAGGAGGATTTGCATCCTCGTGAGATTGTCGTTTCGGTCCTGACAGATTCAAGCGCCAACAAAAGGCCAAACATCAATAAGTATTGTAAATCAGGTATACATAGCTAGAGCCAAAAATCAAGCCATAGTTTGTGTTTACATTTGCTCACACTCTTTTTAATGATACAAACACAATACAAAATGAGCATGTGGATAAAATTCTAGCCCACAATTAATTGTCAATGCCAAATATCAATGACACTTGTAAATACACCTTAAGTTGTCGCTTGTTCTTAAAACCTGTGCGATTTTGAAACTCCAAATGCGCAGGTGCATTGATGTGAAACCACATATAGGTGTTAGTTTTATTTTGGACTTTGGGTTTTCCAAAGTATCTTCCATCACCATTTTCACATCTGAACCTCGTCTTGTAAAAATGAGCAGTTGACTGATATGTCTAAGGATGACACCCCGAGTGCCCAATCTTAGAATATCTTCTTCATCTTGTAAGATAATTAAAGCTGTGATTTTAAGCTTTTGAATTTTAAGATCCTTTTGTTTTTACCTCTTAAAAAATAAAAATTCACCAAAAAAACTTAGGGAATTACTTTTCAATTAAATAAATCCATGATCACTATGTATTAATAATGCCCTTACAATATCATCCGTTGATGAATTCCATTAAATTTGATCAAACCGCTCTCGTGTTCTCCGCATTATAAGCCTGCCCGAATTTTAAAAGAACACCTTCAACAGTCACTTCGGGACTTCGCGCTTGGGCAATTTCAATGCATCTAAACAACAAAAACCCAGAATCTACGAAGTCTCGAAGACAGTTCGTTGTGATAATATTTAAAAGGGTCTACAGATGAGCTATAAGACATGTCAAAAGGCTGACATGTCATATAAAGAATATGTGCCACATGTCACCTGAAACAATACAAATGACGAACACAAGACATGCTTTAAACGAGTGCCACCTGTCACGGTCTATATGAGCGCTACGTCCCCTAACTGATGGACATGACGTATTTGCAATAGTTTTATGACACGTGTCGGCAACAGATTGATGCTACATCTCTCAAGTGCTTAGTGGTACAACCCGAAAGTGATGTGGCACTTCGCGCATTTTGGTCACAAATAGGAAAACAAATGACATTTGAGAGATTTTGTAAAAGGGAAAGATGAATAAACTATCCAACTCTACTCAATTTCACAATATTGTTTATGAAAAATGTTTTTTTTGTACATGCCAAGGAGATTATAGTGATGGGTTTTCCCATTGACTACATATTAGTTAACATGTTGACTACAAATTTACGATGTTTTCTAATGTTTAGCATTGTTTGATTGAATTTTTGTAATCTTAAAAAAAATTTAAATCATTTTAGTGACTACATATTAGTTAACATGTTGAGTGCAAATTTATGGTGTTTTCCAATGTTTAATATTGTTTTATTGAATTTTGTATTTAAAAAAAAATTAAATCATTTTCCTGTACAACTATTAATAGTTGAATTGAACCTCTCTTTCTACTTAAGAGGCTCTTTCTACATAAACTAAACCAATTAACATGAATTGTTTTTAAAAAACAAAAACTCTTACCAATAAAATAACATTATCCCTTGACATATTACCTCATTTAAGTAAGCGACACAATCAAAAGATTCAATCTATTCACTCTGTCTTGTATTGATTTAGAATATGAATAGTGTCTGAAGGATTCCAAGACGACATAGATTGATTTAGAAGATGAATGGAATAGTAAATCAATCTATTCACTCTTGCTGGTATTAATTTAGAATATGAATAGAATCTAAAGGACTATAAATGCAATCGGTTTCATGCATATCACTGATTTCAAGATGACATAGATTGATTTAGAAGATGAATGGAATAGTATTGAAGCATTAGGCTTCATGCATATCTATATGGCATTTCTTTCATATTATCTTTGAAAAACCAAGTCAGTGATTTCCAGAGGGCAAAGATTGATTTAGAAGGTAAATTGAGGAGTATAGATGCATTGGGATTCATGCATATCTATCTCTTTGTCAGCAATTATCATTTTGTTGTTCTTAAGTACTGTATAATAGAAAAAAACCCTAAAACGACCTAATATTAATGTTAATAGGTTTTAACACTGAATGACTGTAATCTCCAATTCAGCCTATTTCTGATAAAACAACTTGAACTATTATTCAAACTTTTGGGATCATGTTAATGGCAGGAATCTCTATATTATATTGTATGATATAAAACATCTTTAAAAAACAATCATATGGGTGAGAGCGTACATTCCAGGCGACATATACACCAGCTTTGTTCATGTAAGAAACTTATATAATCTCAAATATATATATGCATAAATAGAGGACAACTGATAGGAAATCATAGCCCACTAGCTGCCAGCGAATCTGTTGCATGTGCTGGACATTTATAATCCTGATAGTCCATGTAAATTATGATGTAAGCAAATATAGAAGTATAATAATAGACCAATATCAAAACCTAGAGCCCTTTTATCTAACCCAGAAATTTTCAACGATTCTAATAATTTCTACACGACGTGCAGGCTCTCTGTCCAGTGTAAAGCCAGAAAAATATTAAGTTTTTTCACATGCTCACACGTTGCTCCCAATGGCTTTTTTCTGCTCTTTAATACGATGTACAGAGGTATGTCCGCTGCGCCGCGGTAATGGTTTAATAATATAAGATAAAACCACAATAATAATACTCAGCAACAGGACCCACGTCACAGGCACTTAACTATTCTCTCGTTTCCATTCTAATTGCATCAGTAATGACACATCTCTGTTCGGTGTATTAAGAAATTACTGTCATTAGGGCGGCGTTGCCTCCTCTTCCATATAGTACGTTAGTACGTTAATTCTCAGTGTCCTATAATAACCATATCGCACAGAACTAATGTGCTCAACTGCAGGGATGGAATTTTTTGGGCAATTCGCCTGTCAAAAATTCTTCCAAATCGTCAATCATCTTCGTTGAAACTGTGAAAACGGCACCGAAATTATAAGGCCTTCAAGTTTTGAAATTCCAACCCTCCTCAAGAAACACTAAAGATCTAGATTTTCCTCTTTTACGCCCTCTGGCTGGTTTTAAAATTTGGTTGGGCTTTTACTCTTATTCGTCTCCTCTTTTATGATCTTAAATATTGAATTCGGTGGCGCCGATTATCCGTGGGGCCTTCTCTTTCGTGATATTAAGAGAGCATACTGAGTTTGCAGTACAGCATGAGACTGGTGACCACATGATACGATTTTCTTCTCACTGCGATAAGGAGCAGAGTCAACGCAAGGCAGCCTTTAGTTAAGCCAATAATATGTACTATTATATCCAATATTTATGAGACTACTTGTTTAGGAATACAGTATTGGATATTAATATATTTATGAGAGTATACATTATTAGATATTAATATATGTATATAGATATACCATTATAAATGTTGCATAGCTTAGCTTGTATAAATAATGTCAATCCACCTATATTTGGAATTCTGAAGTAGATTGGATTGAATATTATGAAACTTGTAATATGAATATTTTATACTTTAATATTTCAAATTAACATTTTCCATATTTTGAAGTTGAAAATTTGTTTTTTATAAGATTATGTATATTTATTTATAAATTGTTTCTAAATTGAATTGAAATAAATTTAATTATGGCTAGGAAAAAAAATGGTTGTGGTGGACAAAGGGAAAAGCCCATGCAGAGTAGGGTTTAAGGACCCACTCATAGGGATGAGCAACATGATGAGGACAAACAGGGAAACAAAGATCGAGTGGGGGAGGAGACCAAAGAATCTAGAAGCAATATGATAGAGTCGACAAACCCAAGTGGGGGAGGAGGGAACAAGTCATGCAAACAAAAAACAATGATAATCCCAAAGGTGTTTCTAGAAGATCTCCATACCCAAGTATTCAAAGACCAGATGAAGACGCACGCCCTGATCTGTAAGTTTATGGGTTTGTGGCCCACGAAAAAGATCCTTCGTAGTTGGATAAAGTATCAATTGAAGCCGAGCGGAGAAGTAGATCTCCACCTTGGATCTAAAGGCTTTTTTACATTAGTCTTCATGAATTTAGAAGACATAGACAAGGTGTTTGAGGGGGGACCCTATTTCCATGCCTCAACGGGATTGTACATGCAACCTTGGAAGGAAAATTTGTCCCCAGAAAAGGAGACCTTTAAATGCGTATGAGTCTGGCTCAAAATATACTCCATCTCACTAGATTATTGGCTATCGTCCACCTTTGAAGCAATAGAAAATAAGTTATGGAAAGGCGTATGATGAAACACTAAAAGGAAAGTATACATCCTATGTGAGAATTTGTATAGAGATGGATGTCTCGGGGGCACTACTGGAGGCAATAAGTCTAGAGTTTAGGGATGAGAAATGGATCCAAAGCATAGACTATGAACAGATTCTGTTTCGATGCAAAAGATTTCATGAACACGGGCACCTACTAAGAGAATGCCCGCTAAACAAAAAAATAGAGTAGGAAAACTCAAAACAACACCAGGATGAGGAAGGTTTTGCTAGGCCAAACTTCAAAGGAAAATGAAATAGAAGACAAGGAAAACCCCCCACAATGAGCAACCCAGAATCGAGGAATAACTTGGAAGGACTGGGAAATCCAACACTGGGGGGAGAGGAGGAACATAAAATATGTAAGGAAAGGGAGACAAATGAACAAGAAGAAAATAAGACTACAGGGAATCAAAACCCTCAGGGAAACCATGGGCACAACAAGGGATCATCTGAATAAGGAGACATAGAATTAAGTACACCAATGCAGAAGGTAGATGGAGACTACGAAATGACACCGAGCGAGCTTGGAACATAAGACCCGGACCTAAGAGATATCGTGGAAAGGAAAAGGATAAACCTCCCAAATATACTGGAACAATGGAAAAAACAAGGAGTTGACAATATACCTACAGATCAATTGGATCGCATCCAATACCTCTTCCTTTTGAGGGAGGAAGCAAAAACTAGAGGAATCAAACACATGCATGGAGAAATAGGAAACTTGGGCATCAAGACAGGAGATAGTCAACCAAAACACTCACCAAAGCAGGAAATACAAAAGAAAGGGAGAAAATCAAATAGCGTAGCCCTATAGGAATTAGGAGTGTTTATGATAAACTTAGTGTTGACGGGCGAAATTGACCGCTCGTCAACTGGAGGGGTGGATCTAGTCCGGGGTTGACTAAATAACCCAAGCCGTTTGGATTAATCCACTCCGACGGGTTTAACGGCTCCGTTGGCCGATCTAAGTCCTAGGAAAGTGAAAGAAAAACTAAACTAAAGAAACTAATCTAAGTGAAAAATACTTCTGCAAACTATAAACAAATCTAATACATATATATATACAGTTTACCAACTAATATTATAAAACAATAATTCTACTTGTCAAATGTTCAGTTATCAATACAATTAAAACTCAATTATATATGTACAGTATTTACAAGACACAAATTTTGATCGAAATTTGCAAAATCATTTGTGAATTGTCATAAGACAGTGAAGCTATTATTTTTTATTTTTATAATTTTATGAGAAAGGAATAAAATAAAAGCTATCTAAGCTAAGCAATTAAAATAACAATCTTAACTGTAAATCTGAACTATAGAGATGAACAATGAAACGTGTTCAGATTACAAGAAATTTATATATTAACTAACTAATTGAATAACACTAACAAACTGACCTATAGAAGCGCTTCCTATTTGTCCTGTGCACAGTACTCGGTTCAGTTGTTTGATGGGGGAAACCTGCATCAAATTTTCCAAAAGATTCTAGTAAACAAGAAGCAACGACGCTCTTGAATATGAATGACAGAACAAACGAAAGATATAGAAACAACAATTTTATAGTTTACAGATAATCACATTTAGATAAATCCCAGTGCGAAGATTTGTACATAACTGTTCATTTAACAAAGAAGATAAACCTTCTATTAAATTAAAACAGGGTTATTGCTGTAAGTAAAATGAGATACATCAAATATGGACAAAACTTAATTCATAACGCATCAACCTGTAACAAATCTTGATATCTAAAGTAGTCAATAATTTGATTACAAATTAAAATGCACAGAAACTTGAACAAAAGTAAGATAAATTGAAGCTAAAGCTGTACAACAAATCCACTTCTATTCGAGTCTGTATAATCAATAGCCCATAGTCTCTGTTCTCCCAATAGTGATGGTTGTTTACAAAAAATAATGAGTATATAAAGGCCACAGGATAAAACAATCCTTGTGGAAAATATCAAAAATTGTTTGCAAAAAATATGGGAACAATCTCCCAGATTCCTATTTCTACCTAAGACTAACAACCTAATCCCAAAACTGTGTAACAAAAGGCATGTTCTAAAATTCCACAGCAGATCCAACTCCCATTGAAATTCGTGTGTACCTGTAGATGCACAAAAATAAACGATTTTAGATTGTGTTTACTTGTAAAAATCAACAGAAATTCAAATTTTATGACTAGCTAACAGAATCTCACGATTCTGTAGCTGGTCATATTTGCAAACATAATCGTTTTAAATTAATCCAATGGTAATAGAAAAGTATGCAGTTAATCAAACATATCCTTGATTACTAACTCAAAACAAACAAAATCATTCTTGCTAATTCAAAACAAACCGTTTATGCTAATTCAAAGCAAATCGTTTATGCTAATTCAAAACAAACACAATCGTTTATGCTAATTCAAAACAAACGAAATCATTCTAAAATAATTGTTGAAATATCATACCTTGGCTGTAGGGATACGATTCGGTCAGGCTAAATTTGAATTAACAATGGCAGTGGCTGCCTCTACATTTTTGAACACGACAGAGCCTGCTGTCTTTTAACTTGCTAACAGACGGCTTGATAAATCTTTGGATTGATCAAGGGTTCATAGAAGGCTGAGGCACAAGGCTGGATGGGTGAAAGGGGTTCTGAGACATAGGCTTGGAGAGGTAATAAACGTTCTAGAAAATGCACACAGACCAAAACGCACCTTTCAGCCACAAAGAAGATCTGAGATTTGACCTCTAAAGGATGAGCCATATCTCTGTAAAGACCCAATTTTTTAGGAAACTTCCCGCGAAGAAGGTAAAGGGGATAATTTTGGTTCTGGATTTTCAAGGGTTTGATCTAATTCAAAACCGTTTTCCCAGAATCGCTCATGCAAAAACGTGTCTCTCGGAGGCAATTACGGGGTTAGCCTAAGCAGTGTCCTCTGGCACTATCAAACCATAACAGAGTCTGGACACCACGGGGTTCAATTTTCACTACAGAATCCATAACAGATAGCACACAGTCAACAGGGTGACTTGTGAGGGGGTTTGACAGGGTACACACAGGAACAATTCCCACAGTTTTCTCAAAACAAGCATAGGTATCCCGAGATGCAAGGCAGACGTTAATGCCTATGCGTGCAAGGGTGGTGGAATGAATTGAAACCATGCAAAGACATTCATTTTGACATGTACAATCGACGACGCCTTGGTAATTCAAATCATTCACATCACAATCCAAAGCTTTGTACACCAAATATCAAATGGATTAATCTCATACTCATCAAAATCCATAACATACATAACCAAAAGATTTTGACCAAATATCCAATAACTATTTAAAAACCATAGTGTTCATAACCAACAATTGGTTCGTATGTTAAATCAACAATAGTATGTGTATGATTTAAAACAAAACAACATGTCGAATATTGCACCAAAGATTTAATCATAAAATTAATGCGCTGTATGAAACCATTGCACCAAGGATTTAATCAAAGACACCAAAAAAACAATTGCATCACAAACTTATAAATTGAAACCATATTGACCAAAATGCAAAGTGGATAAAGGTTTGGTGTCTTGCCAATTGTATGACCATTATTGAGTTAGAGGTGAAATGACCACATGAACAAGAGTATTCGTAACAATCCAAAGATGATTTTAATGCCATCGACATGCCTTCCAATTCAAGGTTTTCATGCTTGCAGTCGTGAAAATGAAAACGAAAGGAAGGTGTGTGAATGGACAAGATAATAGTGTCACTTTGTTTTAAAGAATTGCAATGAGTATTGAGGGTTCAAAACCCTTGTGTAGGCAGCTTGTAAGGAAAAGATAAAAATGCAAAATGGCCGCCAACACTTAGGTAAGATCAATAATATTTTTCCTAACTCCCCCCCACATGTTTAAAATGAAGGTTATAACTTGGAACATAAGGGGCCTGAACAAGCCTAGAAAACCAAGAATCCTAAACAATAGGTTGAAGATGGAACAACCAGATATTTTCTTTATTCAAGAGACCAAATCCAATACGTACAGGATGGAAATAATAAGTAAGAGGTACTGGAATAGGTACAATTTTCTGACTATAGATAGTCAAAAAATTGCTTGAGGCATTCTCACCCTGTGGAACCCACAAACGGTGAATCTACTTTCAGCAGAAGTCGCAAGGAACTTTTTATCTGTAAAGATGAAAGTGATAGGGAATACAGAGGAGGTCACGTGTACCACCGTATATGGACCCCAGATGCTGGAAGATAAAAGAAGAATGCTCCTAGACTTAGAAAACCTAAGGGAGCGAAATAGTAACCTTCATTGGATTCTAGCAGGAGACTTCAACATTATAGCCACCCTGGCTGAGAAAAAAGGGGGAAATAGAGGATGGGGCATAGATGTTGAGGAGTTCACAACATTCATTGAAAGAAAAAAACTAGTGGACATTAGGACTAGTAATGGACAATTTACTTGGAACAATAAAAGAAATCCATACCACCAGGTGGCTACAAAGGCTAGACATGTTTCTAGTCTCAGAATCAATAATCTTGCAAGGTTTAGTTCTAGATGGAAACATCCTCCCCTGGGGGGGCTCGACCCACTTACAGGTTCTTCTAGAGGCAAACTTTCAGAAAACCCCAACGAACATGACTTTTATGTTCGAGAGGTTCTGGATTGATCACCCAACCTTCAAGGAGAACATCAAAACTTGGTGGCAAGAGGATATCCAGGACAAGGGACAAAAATGTTTCGACTTCAAAAAAAACTTACACACATAAAGGAGAAACTCGAGAAGTGGAAAAAATAAGTTTTCGGGAACAAAAACTAGGATAAAAAATTGATAGAGGAAAGAATGGGAAGGCTTAAGGAGTATTGCATTCAATAAGGCTACACTGAGGAAAGGAAAAAATAGGAGAACCAATTACTCCAGGATTGGGAAGCAAGATGTAAATAAGAAGCGATCATGTGGAGACAAAAGTCCAGAGTTTAGTGTCTTAAGGAAGGGGAGAGAAATAATAAGTTCTTCCAAAGAGAAACTATAGCGAGAAGATCATGTAACAAAGTTTTGAAGATCCGGGACTAGGATGGGATAGAGCGAGAGTCCCATCAGGACATTGAAAACACTCTGGTCAAACATTTTCAGGAGATAGATTGGACTGAAGAAATCCAAAGGATTTTAAGGAATATCCCTAAGTTGGTAACAAAGGAGCACAATGTAAACCTATGCAAAACCATATCAACGGAAGAAGTCGACCAAGTGATCCAAGAGATGGAAAACGGAAAGGCCCCAGGTCTAGATGGGTTCATAATGGATTTCTTTAAATCTTGTTGTGATGTGGTTAAGTATGATATTTATGGCATAGTGGAGAACTCAAGACACTCAACCTCAATCCTAAAATCCATGAATGCCTCAATGATCACCTTGATCCCAAAATAAAATGAAGCTAGGACTCCTGATCGATATAGACTGATAACGTTGTGCAATGTGGTGTATAAGATAATATCAAAAGTAATAGCTAATAGATTGAAACCCCTAATCCCCACTCTAATCTCAAAGGAATAATCGATATTTGTGGAGGGGAGGCAGATACTGGATAACATCATACAAGCCCATGAAATAATACACACCCTAAAAAATAAAAAACAAAGCGGGAATGATAATAAAGTTGGATTTGGCCAAAGCTTAGGACAAAATAAGATGGCACTATATGGTGTAAACGATGGAATCCTTTGGGTTTGACCAGCAATGGATTAAATGGGTAATCAACCTAGTGTCTACAACTAGTTTCTCGCTACTAGTTAATGGATCACCAACCAAACCGTTCTACCCCTCTAGGGGTATATGACAAGGGGACCCTTTGTCCCCTTTCCTGTTTATTTTAATGATGGAAGGGCTAAGCAGAAGCATAAAGAATGCAACGAATGAAGGTAAAATAAAAGGCCTAAAACCATTTGAAGACTTCCCAACCTCAACACTCCAACAATTTGTGGACGATACCATGCTTCACAGAATTCCCATGGTCAAGGAAGTAATGGCTTACAAAAAACTTTTAGCAGATTTTGGAGGAGCCTCTCGGGATGAAATGAACCACTCTAAATATATTATCTACTTTTTCGATACAAATCTTGCATTCCAAAGGAACCTGGCCAACACTTTGGGGTTTGAGAGGAAAATACTCCAAACAAAGTATTTGGGGGTGCCCCTGACGGACAAGGCATGTAGGAATACAACGTGGGAAGGGATCATCGACAAGATGCAAGAGAGGGTTAACAATTGGACATACATAACTCTTAAACTAGCAGGTTGGCTAATCCTATCAAACGAAATATTACAATCATTCCCAGCCTATCTTGTGCCGGTTTTTCCAGCCCCAAAAGGAATCTTACAAAAAATCAGAGCAATCCAAAGAAACTTCCTTTGGAGACGAGCTAAGAATAAAAATAAATGGACTCTGGTGGCTTGGGAAAAATTGTGCAGGCCAAAGAACAAAGGGGGCCTTGGGCTACAAGAACCTCAAGTAACAAACGATGCCTACGGGGAAAAACTACGGTGGATATGGGTAAAAGACAACTTGGTTCCATGGGCTAAGCTGTGAAAAGAAAAATATGCCCCAGGTTTCAACCCCTAGGAGATTATCAGGTTCACAGGCATAGGTGAAGGTTCAACCATCTGGAATGTAGCCTAGAGAAATAAAAAATGGATATAGGGCCACAATTTTTGGGAAATTAGGAATGGGAAAACAACAATATTTTGGGAAGATGCTTGGCAAGAGGAACCCAGAATGGAAAACCAGGACAAAGATCTTATTAAGAAAGAGATGATTGGGAAAGGGAAAAAAAAAATTCTATCAGTACTGGAAACAAAGGGAGGAGAACGCCAGATGGAGAATTTGGGACAATATATAACCCTATAACATAACTCGGGAAGCCTTGATGGTCAAAGAGATCGAGGATGAATTAGGAAAGAGAAAAATTTTGTTCTCGGAAGAGGAGGATCAATTAATATGGGGAAGGAAAAATGGAGGGGAATTCAATCTAAAAGAATCTTGTAACAATATATAAAGACATGACCAAGAAAATCCATAGCCATAATGGGAGAGGCTCTGGAATTACCCTTAATGGACAAAGATTAAAATTTTTAAATGGTTGATTCTTCACAAGAAGATCCTAACTTGGGAGAACCTAAAAAAAATAGGATTCAATGGACCTTCAATATGTCATCTGTGTGAAATCCAGGAAGAAACCACTGACCACCTCCTTGATGAGTGTAACTATACAACCGAGATTTGGGATTGGATGGCTATCATTTACTGTAAGAAAAATAGAGTAAAGTGAGATATCAGATCCACAATAAAGAACTGGAAGGGGAGGTATAGAGATAACGAGGTGGTTAACCTGTTGTGGGGGTTAACGTCGGGGACGTTAATATGGGCAATTTGGAAAGAAAGAAACATGAGAATATTTAGGAATGAAAGCCAGCCGACGTCGAGGATAGAAGATAATATTATAACCCAAATAAGAGAGACGGTGCAGAGCATTAACCTTAACAGTTCTAAAAACCCGACCTCAGGACAAGATCTAAGAATCCTGGAAATGTTTCAATTGAAAGAATGGAGCCTTAACATACCTATGCCCCGTGTGATCCAAAAATGATAGGTTTTACTAACAATTGCAAGTTAAGTTTAATGTACTTTATGCATTGGATCGATAAGAGTGTGAAACACATAAAACTCTATAACTTGTTGCGGAATAGTAATTATGAATTTTACTTGATGGTCATCAATGATTAAAGAGTTCAACCATTATAAACCATGTTGAAAATTAAGAGAAGAGAACAACAAACAAGAAAGAAGAGTAGACACGAGAACTTGTTAACGGAGTTCACCAATCTTTGGCTACGTCTCCGGGCCCGCTTCTAAGTGGAGGGCCTCTTTATTGCTCATCAAATGCTCAAGTTCTCTTTACCATGGATGATTTTAGGGGCTAAATTTCGCTCATGGGCTAATTTTCCATGGTTTTTCTAAAAACAATATTCGCTATTCTAAAAAGTATTCTCCCAAATTATAAAAGATAAAATTATTTTACCTTAAAAATCGCCAAAATTTTATACAAACTATATAAAATCCTTATAAATTTGAATATTTTTATAAAAATATCGCCAAACATTTATAGTTGGCATATGAAGGATTAGTAAGATTCACCAAGGTTTCTACATTTTAAAATAATTTTCCATCCTTAAAATCATCCCTACTCTTTACATGGGCTCTTTGCTGTTACAAAATACTTCTGATCTGCTGTACAAGACCTCCTTATTTATATACATACAAGTCTCATCAGTTACCTCTCAAAATATGACTCAATGCCTCTCAAAACATGAGAAATGGGCAAATTTCATAAGCTACTCCTCCAAATCACTGTATCGATTTTTTTTTTCCTCAAGCTCAAAAAACCTGGTTTATATATTTTTTAGGCTTAGATGAGAAAGCCCAACTTCCCACAAGAATCTGGCCTCTTTTTTGGATCAAATCCCCCTTCAAATGGCCAAAAATCTCTGATTGCAAGCATAAAATAAAAAAAAAATCCATAAACCAAAGTGAAAAACCCACTTTATGCATAATAAAAGGGCTAAGCCCCTTAGGCCCATCACGTGCCCCTTAATTCTCGGTCATATGCAGCTATAAATGTCCAAGCGCTAGCCCAAAGGGTTGCGCGTTGGGCTCTTCTCCGAAAACTATGGTCATGTGGCATTGTGCAATAGGACCATGCCCCTCATATAGTGCCTAACCCCTTGGTTATGGCCCTCATAGCATTTGGTCGTTGGGATGTGGCCCGCGCACATGGTTGAAATGGTAATGGTTTGTGCCCCTTTATTGTGTGGTCACATAGTCAATAAACCATGGGCTAGGGCTTAGCCCTAGCCCCTTTCCGCCCCAACATTTAAAACAACACTTTATTTAACTTAAAGTGGGTTTTCAATCAAAATAAAAGTGTTGGCACGTTGGCCATTGGACCTCTCCCAAAGAATTTTCTCCTCCACCAGGTCACTGTCACATACCCACTATGTGAAAAATGAAATTTTCGTCGATTTCTCAACGATCAGACCCCCGAAATGTCTACAGAGGTCTAGTGTAAGCTAGCTCTTCCCTCGTCTGTTCCCATAGGATCACGGGTCAAAACCATAGGTCGAACAAATACGACATCTCCTCGCACTTCGCAACTCAGTGCTACCAGAACGTCGAGTCTTTTGACTCTGCAAACCCTGAATCTCGAATCAGCAAAACGACGAATCCCGACAGGGCTAGTGAATGGCAACTTTTCCCTCCAAAGGGAGATCAATGGCCGTAATCCTCTCCTGGTTCAACGGTATGGATCCTCCCGGGGTTTCGGTATTCGGGAGTTCGAAATGCAACGACTCCTTGCCATTTAAATTTTCGAATTCCGTTATGGAGATTCGTGTAAGAGATCGATGGCTCTTAAGAGTGTGGATCCAACGGTCCACGTGATTTCGGGACTTTGCCCAAAACTCAGACCGCTCACCACGCGTCTCCCCTGATGGACAATCTAGAGTCTTTTGGTACTTCTCCTCTCCACTACAACGCGTATCGGGATTTCACGAATCGCAGGGGCAAGGTTTTCTAGCCCTCTGGTTTCTCGGATGTCAAAATTCCGAAACGTCGATCGACAGCCACGTGTCCCCTTTGATGGACGACGACGACCTTTAGCCAAGATCAACGTTCGTGATCTTTTCAGGATGATCAACGGTCACGATCAAATCCCGGATTTCCGTAACCTCATTCACATATCTCACCATTTCAGGGTTTCGGTGATTGGGATTTCACGACTCGCAAAGACAAGGGTTCTTGCCCTTTTGTTTTCCCGGGTGCCGAAACACCGAAGTGCTTACGAGCAACCACGTGTGCTCTATAGATGAACGGTCTAGGTGCTTCCATGGACCATGGGGTCTGCAGTCCTGATTCCTTCATCTCTTGCAAGGGAAAAAGGGTCGTGGCACTAAATCCTGTGTCTCTTCCTCAAATCTAACAGTCATTACAGAACTTGGATCATTCAAAGGGATCATGTTCATGCATTGCTTGGAAAGGCGGAGAGGGGTCGAGGAACTATCATCCATGTTCCTTCCCCACATCCAACGGTTGTTACGGACCTTGGATCCTCCGAGAGGACCTCGTCCGTTAATCGAGACTTAAACTTATGCTAACATTTTGGGAGTTCACCCGTCGAAGTTTTGGGACTTATCAATCACAAGAGTCTGACCTCTTGTCAACGAGACTCCCAAACTCCTGATTTGCGAAATCCCGATGGGCTCTTTCTTTCGGGATTCTCCTGAGATCCTGGATTATTGCCACGTATCCTCCCTTAGATGGACGTTCCTCGTTGTTTCGCGATTTCGTGACTTGCGACCCCGAGTGACGCAAATCCTTTGTCAACTTGAATCCCCAGTATCCAAAATACTGATGGGCTCTCGATCTCTGCCACGTGTCCTTCACGGATGGACGCTCTAGATTGTTTCGCGATTTCGCGACTTGCGACCCCCAGTGACAAATCCTTTGTCAACTCGAATCCCCGATATTCGAAATACCGATGGACTCTCAATCTCCACCACGTGTCCTTCACGGACGGACGGTCTAGATCTATATCGATATTTTCACCATGGAGTGTCCCGATCTCTTGTCATCAGGACTCCCAAAATCTCGAACTCCGAATCCCCGATACCGACTCCTCTCTTGGGAATTTCACCCTTGTTCACGAGGGATTAACCCTTATGCATCTCCTAGCAGATCCAATAGCTGTCGAGTTTTCTAGCTAAGATCTGATGACTCAGATATATCCTACGTTGTGTACCGACTCCTCTTTCGGGACTTTCACCCCTGTTCACGAGGGCTTAACTCTCCTGCATCTCCTAACATATCCAACAACTATCGGGTTTTCTAGCTAGGATTCGACGGCTCAGACCTATCCTACGTCGTGCACTCTCCCACTGCTCTCTCGATGTGGAAAAACCAATGGTCCAGATACTTCCACAAACCTTGGGGATCTATGGTCCAGATTTCCTTGCTACTCACGAAGATAAAAGAAAAGGGGTAAGGCATGTAACACCCTTGTTTCTTCCTCCAATCTAATGGTCGTGAATGACCGCAAATCTTCCGACGGGATCTCGACCGTCGATCGATACTTATCCCTACGTTGCTACTTCGGGATTTCAAGAGGATCATTTTTCCTCGTACAGGGTTGCTAAGACTTGCGCATTCAAGTCCTTTTTCCAAGTTCTTGGTAAAATTTTCCAAGAAGAGTATCTCAGTGGAGAGTTCTATTCCGGGGCATCCCTGAAGACAGATAAGGGGAAACAAATTCTCGAGAACGGACTAGAAGTCTAACTTGGTTCAACTTTCACATAATTAAATTTATCTATCAACATAAGCCATGCATGGTTTTTCTGTTACAAGCATACATCTACCATTTCTGATCAAAACACTGCACAGAAAGTCTTATACTGTAATCATTCACAATTTCACAGTTTATGAGCATATATGTCATCAATGAATTTCAAGGTGAAATATGTAAAACACTTATCAGCAATAACACTAGAAGTAAGTGCAACTGCTGAGAGGGGTGCTTGTTTCTACCCAACCGTAGGCTCAGCTATTCCGATAGGATTTACAACTAGCCACCCCCGAGCTGAGACCACGATGCTGCGAGACTGTGTCTTGGTTTTTAAGTGACCGAGAACGAGGGTTACTCTCCCCCTTCTCTGCTATCACTCACTTTGCATATCTCCAGAGTTCTCTTCCACCCCTTGCGTGTGTCCCCCAATCGCTTCTCCCTCACGTCCTATCCTCTTGCGAGGTTGCGTGTGGTGTGATTTCCCTCGCACTGATAAGGCCTGACGTCTCTACAGATGGGTGGTTCACCCCCCCCATCCCTCATTAATTCCTGAGGATCCATCTACCTACCAGATTGCGAGACATTTAATTCGGGGCCAGCGAGTCGCTCTTGGTTCTCCGGGCCAGTGAAGTCCAAATATGATTTTTTTCTCAGTGGAAGTTAATGCCACCATTCTAGTTGCCTTCCACTGCCTTTCTCCAGCCATCGTGGTCTCTTTTTCAGCATATCCGCTCTCAGTAGTCCTGCAATATATATATATATATATATATATATATATATTCATAATATTATTCACATCACACATTCACATTTCTGAGTTTTCCATAGTTCTTGGCCAGTCCAGTTATTTTTACAAACTGGGGGAAACAGGGTGTTACAATTCCCTCCCCCTTAAAGGAACATCGTCCTCGATGTTCTTATCTATTAACATGAAATGCATGTACAAAAGTAAACAAAATCGGATATGCCTGTTTCATGGCATCCTCCATTTCCCATGTAGCCTCATCTGGGCCAAAATGTTTCCACTGCACCTTGACCTGTGCAATGGTTCGGTTCTGGAGCGGGGCTTCCTTTCTGTCCAGTATGCATTGGGGTTCTGGTAGAAATTCTCCCTCCAGTTCCACCTGGATCACATACCAATCGATTATATGGTTAGCATCATGTACATATTTCTTCAATAATGAAACATGGAAAACATTATGTGCTTTTACTGTGGGAGGAAGTGCTAGCCTATAGGCTACTGGTCCCACTCTATCTAGAACCTCAAAGGTTCCACAATACCGAGGTGCCAACTTGGCACAAGCTCCCATTTTCATGGAACTCTTCCTGGGCCTAACTCTAAGATATACATGATCTCCCGCTTTGAACTCTCTTGGAGTTCTCTTTTGATCGGCATAACTTTTCTGTTAGTTTTGAGCAACCTTCAGGTTTTGTTTTATCCGAGTCACCTGCTGTTCCATTTCTTTCAACATGTTGGGTCCAAAATAAATCCTGTTTATGGGATTACTCCAGCTGACTGGAGTATTACACGATCTACCATAGACGACTTCGAAGGGACTCATCTTTAAGGATGCTTGGTAGCCGTTGTTAAAGGCGAATTCTACCAGTGGCAGGTAGTCTTCCCACTTCTTGGGTTGATGCATTACATGCATTATTAGCATGTCTTCAAGTACTTGGTTCACTCTTTCCGTCTGTTCCTTGGTTTGAGGGTGATAGGCAGTGCTAAACAACAATTTGGTCTCTAAAATAGCCATCAATGATTTCCAAAAGTTAGAGGTAAATTTCGTGTCTCTGTCAGACACGATCTCTTTCAGCATACCATGCAGTCTGAATATCTCCTTCATGAACACTTGGGAGATATCGATTTCTTTGTAGGTTTATTTGACAGGGATGAAATGAGCAAACTTGCTCAATTTATCCACTACTACCATAATGGTATCGTTCTGTTTGGTTGAGGTTGGTAATCCAGTGATGAAATCCATGGAGATGGTTTCCCATTTCCATTCCAGGATTGGTAATGGCTGTAATAATCCTGTTGGGTGTCGATGTTCTGCTTTAACCTGCTAGCACTCTATGCATTTGGCTAAGTACTCGGCTATGTCTTTCTTCATTCTAGGCCAATAAAATTGTCTCCTGGTGGAAGTGATCATTTTCTGGTATCCTGGATGACCGGAATAGGATCTTTTATGTAGTTCATCCAGTATGAACCTCTTCAATTCGTCACAATTTGGAATATACAGTCTATTTCTGTAAGTGAGCAGACCTCCTTTAGTCATCTGGTAGCCTTCATATTTTA
This sequence comes from Picea sitchensis, assembly GCA_010110895.2. Taxonomy (NCBI): domain Eukaryota; kingdom Viridiplantae; phylum Streptophyta; class Pinopsida; order Pinales; family Pinaceae; genus Picea; species Picea sitchensis. The sequence goes on from SNQJ01S0000939.1 coordinate 331,999, forward strand.
CTCCGAGGGGTCCTTGCATAAGGTACATGGCCACAATCTGGACGAAGGAATCTGTTTCTTGTGTGTTTCTGATTCTTTCCTTGATTTCTATCTCATAGGTTCTTACCATTGCCAGGTGAATTGTTTTCATACTTTTGCTAAGGGCATCAACCACCCTATTTTCCTTTCCTTTAATGTGTTTGATTTCGAAATCAAACTCACTAAGGAGGGCCATCCACCTAGCTTGTCTAGCATTGAGCTTTGGTTGATCAAATAGGTATCGCAATCCACAGTGATCTATCATAAGTACAAATTTTCTTCCCAGGAGGTAATGCCTCCACATTTTCAAGGCATGCACTATGGCAGCCAATTCTAGGTCATGGGTCACATAGTTGACTTCATGCTCATTCAATTTTTGGGATTCGTAGAATATCACACTTCCTTCCTGCATAAGGACTCCTCCGAGACCTTCCTTACAGGCATCTGTGCACATGAGGAAGTCAACTTCTAGATCAATGATCTTTAGTATGAGTGCATGGGTCAATAGATGTTTCATTGTTTGAAATCTTTCTTCAAATTTCTGTGTCCACAGGAATTTTGTCCCCTTCTTCTGGAGGGTAGTGATTGGACAACCAATCTTGGAGAATCCTTTTATAAATATCCTATAGTATCCTTCTAATCCCATAAAGGATCTGATATCCGAAACATCCCTCAGGGTAGGCCATTCCATGATAGACCTGATTTTGTCAGGGTCTACCGCTACTCCTTCTTCGAAGAGAACATGGCCTAAGTAATGTATTTCCTTATGGAATAATTCACATTTGCTTAATTTGGCATAGAGTCGATGTTCTCTTAGCACTTGAAACACAAGTCTAAGATTATTTTCATGCTCTTCTCTATTCTTAGAGTAGATTAATATGTCATCAATAAAAACTAGCACAAATTTATCTAGAAATTTACTGAGTACATTGTTCATCAAGCACATAAAAGTGGCAGGGGCATTGGTTAACCCAAATGGTACTATCACAAACTCATAGTGACCATACTGTGTCCGAAAGACAGTTTTATGGATGTCTTCATCCTTGATTCGGACTTGATGGTATCTCGACCTCAAGTCAATCTTTGAGAAAATAGATGCGCCTCCCAATTGATTGAACAGATCATCGATCCTGGGAAAAGGGTACTTGTTCTTTATGGTTACCTCATTGAGTTGTCTATAATCTATACATAGTCTAAGGGTGTCGTCCTTCTTTTTCACAAACATGACTGGTTCTCGCCATGGAGACACGCTGGGTCGAATATAGCCTTTATCCATCATTTCTTTTAATTGAAATTTGAGTTCAACTAACTCGGGTGTGCTCATCCGGTAGGGTGTCCTAGACACCGGCACCGCTCCTAGTGCAAGTTATATCGAGAAGTCTATGTCCCTTCTTGGAGGTAGAACCGATACTTCTTCAGGAAACACATCTTTGTATTCTCTCAGGATAGGGTGATCGTCAGGGCTTGGTTTATCACCTTCGATTGTTTTCAACACCGATATTGCATATAGGGGATATCCCTTTCGACAATACTTTCTCATTTGCAGGGTTGATATTTGTCTCACTGAGATGGGTTTTCGGATCCCTTGAAGGGTTATTCTTCTCCCTTCTTTACTTACACTCTCTAAGGTTTTATGGTAACAGTCCAGTCTGGATTTATGGGTGGCTAGCCAGTCCATACCGATCAACAAATCATATGATCCCATGGGTAATATGTTAAGGGTTGCTTGGGTGGGGAATTCACCCAATATTAATTAACAGGCTGGTATAACCTTTGTTATCTTCCTTTTGGTGCCAGTGGTTAACTGTACCAACCATGGCTTGGTATGTTTTTGTGGCTATAGTTTTCACTTATCAACAACTTTAGGGGCTATATAACTCAAATTTGAACCAGGGTCAATCAAAATAGACACTAGATGGTTGAAAATCATATCTTCTATTTCCACTACTGAAGCTTGATGGTCAGCTTGGTTATCATCCAAGGCTACATAAATTTGTGGCACACTCCTGGACACATCATTGACGGTAGTAGTTTCATGGATGTTATAAATCCTCCAACTATTCTGTTGTCGGTGTGGATAGTCTCTCAGGAGATGTTCCTCTCTGCAACCCCAACATTTCAGAGGTTCTCTCTTGGTGTTATCCACCTTCACTAGTATAGGTCCAGAAGTTTTATTTCCGCCTGATGAGGGAAAGTTTTGTTGGTGTACACTCCGGGCTGAAAAGTTCATTCTTGGGTTCTTCTTGTAGTTCTTAAATCCTGGGGATTTGATCCCCATTTTCTGAAATCTTGAACTATTCTTCAGTTTCCATCCTTCATGAGGTTCTGCTCGATGACCAAACTATTCATGACAATAGGTTTCCTTTCGAATGGTGCCTTCTAGGGTCTTTGGCTCATCAAATTCAATTCTGCTCTGATATTCCTTGGGTAGCCCACTGATGAAGCATTGCACCTTTGCCTTTTCTTCTTTTATATAAGGTACATATCTCAACAAGTCGAGGAATCTGTTAACATATTCTTCTATAGTAAGTTGTCCTAGTTTGAGTTCATAAAACTCTTTAGTCTTTTCGTCGAAATATTTTTCCGACAGATACTTCTTCCGGAAGTACTTCTCAAATCGTTTCCAAGACAGGTCCTCTTCGCGAACCCCTTTCACATGCATACATAGTTAGGCTTTCATTTCAGACTTTGACCTTTTTGAATTAAGAGGGTTAAGATAGAGGGTTACTCTTTTTAAGAGTGTTCCAAATGGAGCTTCTGCATAACTCGTTCATGAGCCCAAGTAGGTCAAGTGTTGTAACCATGCTCTGATACCAATTTGTCACATACCCACTATGTAAAAAATGAAATTTTCATTGATTTCTCAACGATCAGACCCCCGAAATGTTTATAGAGGTCTAGTGTAAGCTAGCTCTTCCCTCGTCTGTTCCCATAGGATCACGAGTCACGACCACAGGTCGAACAAATACGACGTCTCCTCACACTTCGTAACTCAGTGCTACCAGAACGTCAAGTCTTTCGACTCTGCAAACCCCGAATCTCGAATCAACGAAACGCCAAACCTCGACAGGGCTAGCGAATGGCAAATTTTCCCTCCAAAGGGAGATTGATGGCCGTAAGCCTCTCCTAGTTCAATGGTATAGATCCTCCCGGGGTTTTGGTATTCGGTAGTTTGAAATGCAATGACTCCTTGTCATTTAAACCTCCGAATTTCGTTATGGAGATTCGTGTAAGAGATCGACGGCTCTTAAGAGTGTGGATCCAATGGTCCACGGTATTTCGGGACTTTTCCCAAAACTCAGACCGCTCGCCACGTGTCTCCCCTGATGGATGGTCCAGAGTCTTTCGGTACTTCTCCTCTCCACTATAGCGTGTATCAAGATTTTGGGCATCGGGATTTTGTGAATCGCGGGGGCAAGGTTTTCTAGCCCTCTAGTTTCCCGGATGCCGAAACACCAAAACGTCGACCGACAACCACGTGTCCCCTCCGATGGACGACGACGACCTTCAGCCAAGATCAACGGTCATGATATTTTTGGGATGATCAATGGTCACGATCAAATCTCGGCTTTCCTTAACCTCATTCACATATCTCGCCATTTCGGGGTTTCGGTGATCGAGATTTCGTGACTTGTGAAGACAGGTGTTTTTTCCCTTTTGTTTTCCCGGGTGTCGAAACATCAAAGTGCTTACCAGTAGCCACATGTGCTCTATAGATGGACGGTCCAGGTACTTCCATGGACCATGGGGTCTACGGTCTCGATTCCTTAATCTATTGCAACGGAAAAAGGGTCGTGGCACTAAAGCCCGCGTCTCTTCCCCAAATCTAACGGTCATTACAGACCTTGGATCCTCCAAAGGGATCATGTTCGTGCATTGCTTGCAAAGGTGGAGAGGGGTCGAGGAACTATCATCCACGTTCCTTCCCCACATACAACGATTGTTACGGACCTTGGATCCTCTGAGAGGACCTCGTCCGTTAATCGAGACTTAAACTTATCCTAACATTTTGGGAGTTCACCCGTCAAAGTTTCGGGACTTATCAATCACGAGAGTCTGACCTCTTGTCAATTGGACTCCCGAACTCTTGATTTGCGAAATCATGATGGGCTCTTTCTTTCGGGATTCTCCCGAGATCCTATATTACTACCACGTATCCTCTCTTAGATGGACGGTCCTCGTTGTTTCGTGATTTCGTGACTTGCGACCCCCAGTGACGCAAATACTTTGTCAACTCGAATCCCCGGTATCCGAAATACCGATGGACTCTCGATCTCTGCCACATGTCCTTCACGGACGGAAAATCTAGATCTATATCGGGATTTTCACCATGGAGTGTCCCGATCTCTTATCATCAGGACTCTCGAAATCCCGAACTCTGAATCCCCGATACCGACTCCTCTCTCAGGACTTTCGCCCTTGTTCACGAGGGCTTAACCCTCATGCATATCCTAGCAGATCCAACGACTGTTGGGTTTTCTAGTGAAGATCTGATGACTCAGATCTGTCCCACGCCGTGTATCGACTCCTCTTTCGGGACTTTCGCCCCTGTTCATGAGGGCTTAACCCTCCTGCATCTCTGAACAGATCCAACGAATATCGGGTTTTCTAGCTAGGATCTGATGGCTCAGACCTGTCCTATGCCGTGCACTCTCCCACTGCTCTTTGGACATGGAAAAACCAACGGTCCAAATACTCCCACAGACCTTGGGGATCTACGGTCCTGATTTCCTCGCTACTCACGAAGATAAAAGAAAAGGGGTAAGGCATGTAACGCCCTTGTTTCTTCCTCTAATATAATGGTCGTGAATGACCCCAGATCTTCTGACGGGATCTCATCTGTCGATCGATACTTATCCCTATGCTGCTACTTGGGGATTTCAAGAGGATCATTCTTCCTCGTACAGGGTTGCTAAGACTTGTACATTCAAGTCCTTTTTCTAGGTTCTTGGTAAACTTTTCCAAGAAGGGTATCTCGGTGGAGAGTTCTATTCCAGAGCATCCTTAGAGACAGATAAGGGGAAACAAATTGTCGAGAATGGACTGGAAGTCTAACTTGGTTCAAATTTCACATAATTAAATTTATCTATTAACATAAGCCATGCATGGTTTTTTTGTTACAAGCATACATCTACCATTTCTTATCAAAACACTACACAAACAGTCTTATACTGTAATCATTCACAATTTCACAGTTTATGAGCATATATGTCAGCATATGAATTTGAATGTGCAAGATGTAAAACACTTATCAGCAATAACACCAGAAGTAAGTGCAACTGCTGAGAGGGGTGCTCGTTTCCACCCAACCATAGGCTCAACTATTCCGATAGGATTTACAACTAGCCACCCCCGAGCTGAGACCATGATGCTGTGAGACTATGTCTTGGTTTGCCAGTGACCGAGAACGAGGGTTACTCTCCCCCTTCTCTGCTATCACCCACTCTGCATATCTCCAGAGTTCTCTTCCTCCCCTCACGTCTATCCCCGAATCGCTTCTCCCTCACACCTTATCCTCTTGCGAGGTTGCATGTGGTGCGATTTACCTCACAATGATCAGGTCTGACGGCTCTATGGATGGGCGGTTCACCCTCCCCATCCCTCATTAATTTTCTGAGGAGCCATCTACCTACCAGCGTGCGAGACATTTAATTCAGGGCCAGCGAGTCGCACTTGGTTCTCCAGGCCAGTGAATTCCAAATATGGTATTGTTCTCGGTGGAAGTTAACACCACCATTCTAGGTGCCTTCCACCGCCTTTCTCCAGCCATCGTGGTCTTTTTTTTAGCATATCCCCTCTCAACAGTCCTGCAATATATATATATATATATATTCATAATATTATTCACATCACACATTCACATTTCTGATTTTGCCACAGTTCTTGGCCAGTCCAGTTATTTTTACAAACTGGGGGAAACAGGGTGTTATAGTCACAGGGTCGATACCCATGAGCTCCATAAAAATTTTACACTGCCATCCAGTGATAGGGTGCCACGTGGCACCTCTTCATTGGCCTGAAAAATGTCACTTGTCATCATCTGAGTGAATCTGTTTGTGCCCAGTCACCTTGCTTCTATGTTGCCACATGTCACTTTGCTGATGTCAACATGGTGATGTCATGCTGACGTTAGCATTGACTTTTTGTCAGTTTGACCTGTTGACTTTTTAGTTGTTTGAGAATCTGATCAGAGTTCGATAAATCTCGCATACGAAGCCCATTTGAGAAGGTAAATATATGGCTGGAATCAATGCGACGAGACGGTCGCAATGGAATTGGTTTCATTAATTATGATAACTTTTATTTTTGAGCATTTTCTGGACCTGGGGAGCCTCCTCGATCATTCCTCCCCACTTGGAAGCTTTTGGACCACCAAAAGTCTGGTTTTACTCAGGTAAGAAGTGAGGGTACTACCTCCCCACTTGTCCTATATCATCCATTCTCTCTACTGGGACAATGATCACTTGACTAATCACAACAAACATAAAAACTGAGATATCATTATTTATCAAAGTAATCATCTCATTTGTTGCACAATCATCTACATTCTTTGTCGCATTTAGCAGCCATACACCACTGAATAGCAGAAAACTAAACAAATATATTGAATACGCGAATGAGAATGAAAAAACATGCTTCCCCTTCTAAAAAGGAACAGTAATCTAAGTATGCAGCTGGATCTCATGATGTAACTCTAGTGACACTTAATGATTGTTATAAACATACTGAATCATCTCATGTTTAGCATCACTAATTTCCTGATTTGTTACAGACATAAGTGTTAAACGTTTGCTTGCATTTACCATTCCTTTTAAATTCCCTGTAGTTGCAAAAGATCTGTCAGTTTTCATGCAATGAGAATGAACAATGTACTCTTTTCCATCTTTCTTGAAGTAATATTTATTTTCCTTCTTGTAGAATATGGTTTTTCTATCATAAATGTATGGGCATCCCAGGACAATTCCACATATGTCCAGTGGAACCATATCAACCTCTACTTCATCAACATAATTCAAAGTGATTGCAAACTCAATTTTACATTGCTTGGTTACTTGTAAATTATTATCACCACATATCCATCCCAATGGATAAGGTCTAGGTTTTGGCTTAGTTTCAAGTCCCAAATTATTTACAACCTCTTCACTGATTATGTTGGCTTATGATCCACTGTCTACAAGAGTATCGATTTTAATATTATTTTTTATTACCCTTATGTGGAAAATTTCACCCCTTTTACACTCATCATTTACTACATATGATTTAGAAGAGCTAGTACTTGTAATAGAATTTATACCTCGGATTCCCGTAGATACAAATTTTGTCTCATCACCGTAGTCTGATCCCAGATCCACTTGAAGTGTTGCAGTTGTGGTATTCATTTTTCCTTGGTTGGCATACTTCTTTGGCTTCAACTCATATGTAAGATCCAACAATGATCTTCATCATGGCCTACCTTCTTGCAATGCTTGCAAGTAGGATTCTCCTTCCTTATTGTGGTTGTATTCTTCTCTTTCTCTTTTCTTTTCCCTGAATCCTTTCTTTGCCAAGTATCTATAGAAACACTCTCACCAACATTCCCTTTACTTGATTCAATGTGAATGTCTTGTACACATACTTCATCAAAGTTAAAAGGATTTAACATAAAAATAGTGTGCTTGAGATAAGAATGTAAACCACCAATATATTTTAGGAGTGTCTCATGTGTATATAAAGGAATACCCAAATTTAATGCTTTATTATGAAATATTTGAGTATATTCTTGTACACTTTGATTCTTAACTTTCCTTAAACTTTTCCAATTCATAATTTCTTGTTGCATGTATGCTAATGGATAAAAATGTTTCTTCAAAGTAGTGATAAAATCATTCCAAGAGATATTGTTTTACCATTTTTCTTGAGATCATATTTAGTTTTTATTTCACACCATATGAGTGCCATGCCTCCCAATTTGAGACTTGAAAGTTGGATTTTTCTTTCATCATCAACAATCCTTTGTATCCTGCAATAGACTTCTAACTGTCTAACCCAATTATCTAGCTTTTCTGCATCTAATTCACCATAATAAGTGGGTAAATTAAACTTTACATCTAACTTTAATAAAGGCATATCAAAATAATGATGAGTTTTTTTAGGTTTCTTTTTCTTGGAGGAATGTACACTTGCTTCACTTGTAGACGACGAGGATGAAGGAGAAGAAGGTTCTGAAGGTCCACCACCTCCAACTCCTCCTTCTGCTCTTACTGAAGATTCACCTTCTTCAACCTTTGGATTTCTTCGTTGTCCTCTTTCATTGTAAAGTTCCTCTACCATGGCTTTCATCAATTTAAATGGATCAAATAAATCATCCTTAGATGCAAAAGGACCTAGTTTTCTCGATGAAGACATCTCTTATTTATGAGGTCTCCTTTGAATCCCTGGATTAAGAACCTCAAGTTGGCCTTCTCCTCGCTTAATTTTTTCTTTGGTGAGCATACAATGCTTGCAATTCCTGTCAAACCTTCAAAACCAAATGCTCTGATACCATAAACTTGATCCAAAAATGATAGGTTTTACTGACAATTGCAAGTTAAGTTTAATGTACTTTATGCATCATATCAATAAGAATGTGAAACGCATAAAACTCTATAACTTGTTGCGGAATAATAATTATGACTTTTACTTGATGCTCATTAATGATTAAAGAGTTCAGCCATTATAAACCATGTTGCAAATTAAGAGAAGATAACAGTAAACAAGAAAGAGAAGTAGACACAAGAACTTGTTAACAAAGTTCACCAATCTTTGGCTATGTCTCTGGGCCCACTTCTAAGTGGAGGACCTCTTTATTTCTCATCAAATTCTTAAGTTATCTTTACATGGGATATTTGTTGTTACAAAAGACTTATGATCTTCCATACAAGACCTCCTTGTTTAGATACATACAAGTCTCATTAGTCACCTCTCAAAACATGACTCAATGCCTCTCAAAACATGAGAAATGGACAAATTTCATAAGTTGCTCCTCCAAATCCCTGCATCAATTTTTTTTTTTCCTCAAGATGAAAAAACCTACTTTATATAGTTTTTAGGTTTATATGAGAAATCCCAACTTCCCACAAGAATCTGGCCTCTTTTTGGGATCAAATCCCCCTTCAAATGACCAAAATTCTCCTATTACAGGCATAAAATAAAAAAATCCATAAACCAAAGTTAAAAACCCACTTTATGCATAATAAAAGGGCTAAGCCCCTTAGGCCCAACGCGTGCCCCTTAATTCTTGGTCATATGAAGCTATAAATGTCCTAGCGCCAACCCAAAGGGCTACACGCTTGCCTCTTCTCTGAAAACTTTGGTCATGTGGTGTTGTGCAATAGGATCGCATCCCTCATATAGTGCCTAACCCCTTGGTTATGGATCCCGTAGAATTTGGTTGATGGGGCGTGGCCCACACACATGGTTGAAATAGTAATGGTTTGTTCCCCTTTGCTATGTGGTCGCATAGTCAATAAACCACGGGCTGGGGCTTAGCCCCAACCCCTTTCCTCCCCAACATTGAAAGAAAAACTTTATTTAAATTAAAGTGGGTTTTCAATAATAAAAAAAAGTGTTGGCGCATTGGCCATTGGACCTTTCCCAAATACTTATCTCCTCCACCAAGTCATAGGGTCGATACCCATGAGCTCCATAAAATTTTTACACTGCCATCGAGTGATAGGCTGCCATGTGGCACCTTTTCATTGGCCTAAAATAATGCCACTTTTCATCATCTGAGTGGATCTATGTGTGCCTAGTAAAACTTCCCAGTCACCTTGCTATTGTGCTTCCACATGTCACTTTGTTGATGTCAGCATGTTGATTTCATGATGACGTCAACATTGATTTTTTGCCAGTTTGACTTGTTGACTTTTTAGCTGTTTGAGAATCTGATCAGAGTGCGATAATGCTTGCATACGAAGCCCATTTGATAAAGTAAATATATGGCTAGAATCAGTGCGGCGAGATGGTCACAATGGAATTGGTTTCAATCAATTCTAAGAATTTTCATTTTTGAGCATTTTCTGGACCTAGGGAGCCTCCTGTATCATCGTGCTCCACAGATATAGGTAGGATTCAATACCTGGGTTCCTCCTCCAACGGTATTTATCAAGATGAATTTCAATGGGGAATTGAAGGGTCCTAGAATAGAAGGAGCTAGCGGGGTGATAAGAGATAATGGAGGGACCATCATTTGCCTGTATGCTGGGAGCATAGGAAGCTCTACAAACAATGTGGCGGAGTTTGGATCTCTGGAACTAGGACTAGAAATTATACGTAGAGAGGGCCTAGCGAATTTCATAGTGTAGGGAGATTCAACACTGGTCATCAACACAACTAAAAAAATTCAGCGTGGAACCAAGGTCGGTAAGGTGTTAAGACATTGGCGTCTAGCACACTCCATTCAAAGAATCACGAAGCACCTGCAAACCTTGAACATGATAGAGTTTAGACGGATTCGAAGGTAGTCTAATGCATTGGCGGATAGGCTATTCAATGTAGGAGTGAACCATGATGGAAATGTGTTGGACGAGGTATGGTCCAGTATCCCAAGGGGTCAACTCAGATTAGACTGCATCCACTTGGTGGAATGAGATCATGGTGGCAGCTTCAGGGACGATGGTCACATTGGGGAGGATGCGAGGCTCTTCAAAAATACGTGGGACCCATGAGGCATATGATGTTCACAACACCTAGCCCTCATCTATCATGCAGTAACAAGACAAGAAGCAAGTGGGAAGACAGATGGAAGTATAGACCAACAAAAAGGATATAGATGATAGTGTGGGAGAGAATTCAAGTAGCAGGTCGAACAATCATGATGAGATAGGGGGTTTTGATGTGGAGGTAATCAAGGGAGTATCATCGGCCCTGAAGACAAGTTTGGGACCTAGAGTGACCGGATACAGAGATAACATGGATAGAATCAAGGGATGAGGAAGAGATCGAAGCATAATGTCTTGAAGTGCCTTATCCAATAATAAGTGTGGTCAATCTCACCACCTCAAGATCAAATTAGTAGGTGGTACAGGGAATCATAAGAGAGCTCGTTATAAGAAGAAAAACCACATACAGGGCTACAACGTAAAAGGTTTAGATAGCTGTGAAAGGTATAGTCCCAAGCTTAGGCCTATTAAGGGGAGATGCAAAGTGAGGTACCAGGAGAAAGTTCATAGTAGAGATTCATGAAGGAATAGTGGCATGGAGTGTATGAAACATACCATGAGGAAGAGAATTCCCTAGGGGAAGGAGATTCTGGAAAGATCAAGGCGATTGACGAGAATCGAGAAGGCTGCAAGGGTTGCAACGAACACGTTCCAGGAGACAGTCTTACAGAAAGGGAAGGAAGCAGTGAATAGTTGGGAGCAGGAGATAAAGGAGGAGTGGAGTGGAAAGGATATGGGGGATATTTCCTAAGACATGGATTGGATAAAATATTTGGGAGCCACCCACCCTAAGGAGACCCTCTACTTACAAAACGTTGGAGACGATGTGGTTCAACAAAATTTTGATAGGTAAGGTAAATATTGATCGGGAGGAGATGCGCAAGGATGGCCACCGTGAGATAAAACCCATGCTGGAATAAATTCAACGTTGAATCATCGGGTTAGAAAGCATCATCAAGTTGTTAGTGGAACTAGATAAGAACCAATAATGTAAACAAGAGAGGCTCGCAACGCAGTTCCATATGTTCCTAAGATATTTCCATCATATGGACATAACACCCACAGACGACTAAGGAGGATTAAATCAGATCCAAAGGAATAGGACACTCTCCCCAAAGGAGGACAACGAAGGCCAAGTTGTTGGGGTGACAGACCACTCCCAGGTGCTCTAACGCAATTTAGTTTTCTATTAGTGTTTATTTTTTATTGTACAGGTAGTTATTCCGATGACGTAGTTGGTTGCTTAGTAGTTGGTTGCAATATTTGGTTTTCTCATCCAAAGGTCAGGAAGATATGTCCATGACTGAGTTGATCGGCTAGTTAGCTCTCTCTTTATGTTTTGTTGATAAGTTTCTCAAACTTAAAAGGGAGGGATTGGTCTGGTTTCCTGTTTTGGTAGACTAGTAACCTCTAAGTGTAACACACTTGGCCCCTAAGTATATTTCCTAAGGATGGAGCATCAAAATTTTTCTCTCCTTATCATCTCAAATCCTCTATCAGAGGTCTTCATCCTATTATACTTACCCGTAGAGTTGTAATGACTGCTACCAGGCTCAAATATGATCTTTGGGTTGCAAGTTATGGCTTCCCAAATTTCTTTAGGCATTCATTGGTTGAGGGCCACATGAATCCACCCCACGCATCTTGTCTCCGAGTTCCTTCATCCACGATGGAATTCTATCCACCATCCGATCCCACGATTGGACTTAATCTTCATCTAACACGCAGACCTGTTGACGGGCGAAATTGACCGTCCGTCAACTGGGAGAGTGGAACCGGTCCGAGGTTGTCTAAATAACCCAATCCGTTTGGAATGGACCACCCTGACGAGTTTAACGGCTCCGTTGGCCGCTCTAAGGTCTCCTATGAAAACCAGAGAGGAATGATCTGAGCTAAGAAATCTAACTAAAGTAAAAAAAACAAACTAAACTATAACTGAATACAAGAAACTAACTAAAATAAAGGAAACTAGAAACTAATAAAGCAAACTAAACTAACTATACTAATCTAACTATAAATTACTAACTATTATATATACAAGATACTAATTATGATTATAATAACTCAAATCAAATATCTAATTATCAGCTACAATATTCCTTATTCACAAATGTACACTATGGATGACCTACATATTTGATTAAAACCTGCAAAAATCATATGTATTCTGCCCTAAGACAGCCATGGATCTCTTTTTTGATTTTTATATTTTATGAAAAGGAAATACAAACTACTGAAATTAAACAATCTAATATATATTACTGAAATTAAACAATGTAATATAAATCTAACTAAACTATCATTATATTAAATTACTTATCATAAACAATAAATAAAAGACTAATTGACCTAGAAACGCTCCAAGTCTGCCCTGTGTAGGATGACTTCTTAAGCTGGTAGGAGGAAGAAATTCACACCATTTAGTCTTTAAGCTTCTCGTAAATGATCAGCTATGATGCTCCTTGAAGTGTTTTTACAGGACAAACAAGACATAAAAGAAAATCATAACAATCTTATGATGATAAATCTCTGCAATAAGGGAAACCTATTATGCAGAAAACTTATATAACAATTCAATCTATGAAGAAGACAAAGCTAT
>SNQJ01S0000939.1:345344-358646 GCA_010110895.2 Picea sitchensis
TTTCTTCCCAGGAGGTAATGCCTCCACATTTTCAAGGCATGCACTATGGCAGCCAGTTCTAGATCATGGGTCACATAGTTGACTTCATGCTCGTTCAATTTTCTGGATTCATAACATATCACACTTCCTTTCTACATAAGGACTCCTTTGAGCCCTTCCTTACAGGCATCTGTGCACACGAGGAAGTTAGCTTCTGGATCGGCGATCTTCAGTATGGGTGCATGGGTCAGTAGATGTTTTTGAAATCTTTNCTTTTATAAATCTCCTATAGTATCCTGCTAATCCTATAAAGGATCTGATATCTGAAACATCCTTTGGGGTAGGCCATTCCATGATAGACCTGATTTTGTCAGGGTCTACCACTACTCCTTCTTCGGAAAGAACATGACCCAAGTAGAGTATTTTCTTCTGGAAGAAGTCACATTTGTTGAATTTACCATAGAGCTGATGTTTTCTTAGCACTTGAAAAACAAGTCTAAGATTCTCTTCATGCTCTTCTCTATTCTTAGAGTAAATTAATATGTCGTCAATAAAAACCAGCACAAATTTTTCTAGAAATTTACTGAGTACATTGTTCATCAAGCACATGAAAGTGGCAGGGGCATTGGTCAACCCAAATGGCACTACCATGAACTCATAGTGACCATACCGTGTCCGGAAAGTAGTTTTATGGATGTCTTCACCCTTGATTCAGACTTGATGGTATCCTGACCTCAAATCAATCTTTGAGAAAATAGACGCACCCCCCAATTGATCGAACATGTCATCGATCCTGGGAAATGTGTACTTGTTCTTTATGGTTACCTTATTGAGTTTCCTATAATCCATACACAGTCTAAGGGTACCATCCTTCTTTTTCACGAACAGGAAGGGTGCTCCCCATGGAGACACGCTGGGTCGAATATAGCCCTTATCCATCATTTCTTTTAATTGCAACTTGAGTTCAACTAACTCGAGTGTGCTCATCTGGTAGGGTGTCCTAGACACCGGCACCACTCCCAGTGTGAGTTCTATCGAGAAGTCTATGTCCCTTCTCGGAGGTAGACCCGATACTTCTTCCAGAAACACATCTATGTATTCTCTCAGGGTAGGGTGATATTCAAGGCTTGATTTGTCACCTTCAATTGTTGTCAGAACCTGTATCGCATATAGGGGACACCCCTTTCGGCAATACTTTCTCATTTGCAGAGATGATATTTGTCTCACCGAGACAGGTTTTTGGATCCCTTGAAGGTTTATCTTTTTCCCTTCTTTACTTACACATTCTAAGGTTTTATGGTAACAGTCCAATCTAGCTTTATGGGTGGCTAGTCAGTCCATACCAATCAACAGATCATACGATCCCAGGGGTAACATGTTAAGGGTCTTTTGGGTGGGGAATTCACCCAACATTAATTGGCAGGCTGGTATGACCTCTGCTATCCTCCTTTTGGTGCCAGGGGCTAACTGTACCAACCATGGCTTGGTATGTTTTTTTGGTTGTAGTTTACACTTATCAATAGATTTAGGGGCTATATAACTCAAATTTGAACCAGGGTCAATCAAAATAGACACTAGATGGTTGAAAATCGTACCTTCTATTTCCACCACTGAAGCTTGGTGGTCAGCTTGGTTATTATCCAAGGCTGCATAAATTTGTAGCACACTCCTGACCACATCATTGATGGTAGTAGCTTCCTGGATGTTATAAATCCTCTGACTATTCTGTTATCAGTGTGGACAGTCTCTCAATAGATGTTCTTCCCCACAACCCCAACATTTCAAAGGTTCTCTCTTTGGGTTATCAGTCTTCACTGATATGGTTCGATAAGTTTTATTTCTGCTTAAGGAGGGAAAATTCTACTGGTGCATACTCCGGGCTTGGAAGCTCATTCTTGGGTTCTTCTTATAGTTCTTAAATCTTGGGGATTTAATTCCCTTTTTCTAAAATCTTGAACTATTCTTTTGTTTCCATCCTTCACACGGTTCTGCTCGATGCCCAAATTGTTCATAACAATAGGTTTCCTTTCGAATAGTGCCTTCTAGGGTCTTTGGCTCATCAAATTCAATTATGTTTCGATAGTCCTTGGGTAGCCCACTGATGAAGCGCTGTACCTTTGCCTTTTCATCCTTGATATAGGGTACATACCTCAACAAATCAAGGAATTTGTTGACATATTCTTCTATAGTAAGTTGTCCCAGTTTGAGTTCATAAAACTCTTTAGTCTTTTCGTCGAAATATTTTTTCGACAGATACTTCTTCCGAAAGTACTTCTCAAACCGTTCCCAAGACAAGTCCTCTTCGCAAACCCCTTTCGCATTCTTAAGGTCTTCCCACCAAATGGAATCCTTTCCGTTCAAGTTGAAGGTGGCCACTCGGGCCGTCATATTTTCTGAAAAGTCATAGACTCTGAAATACTTCTTTAGTCCAAGCAATCAGGCTTCTGCTTCCCCTCCCTTCTTTATTTCACCATCGAAGGAGGGTGGTTTGGCCTTTCTGAATTCTTTGAATTTTTTACCTTTGGAAGACTTTTGCTTCTTCTGTTTCCTTGAGGAATAGGAACTTGTTCTGCTGCTAGAAGAGCCCTATGAATCACCATATTCCTTCTCAGAGGAATCATCCTACGCTTGTCCTTTACCTCTGGGGTGGAATTTTTTCGAGGTGCTCCTCTCAGTGTGGCCACTGATATGACCATGTTTATGAGTTTTAGGTTCATGTTGCATTTGTATTTGTAGGTCAAATAAACTCTGCAGTAAAACTGCATTAATTTTTGTTTGCTTTTCTTGTTCTTTCATCATCCTTTCATTGTCATCCTTGCAGCTTTGTAATTCGACCATGAGACTCCTCACAGTCTTGGCTAGATCTGGAGGGGTCCCTACTGCCCTTCTTTCGTCAGAAAATTCGTCTCTATTGTGGGAGCCCTCCCCCACCTCTTGGCGAGTCACCATTCTCTACGTTTGTAAATTCGCATGGCTGATCGTCTTCTTGGGTGCAAAATACAAACGTTGGTTGTTATTCAATAGTTAGATACATTTTTATAACCCACACAAAATTCATAACTCTTTCACATGCATACACAGTCGGGTTCTCGTTTTCAAACTTTGATCCTTTTTTAATTAAGAGGGTTTAATATAGAGGGTTACTCCTTTTAGGAGTGTTTCGAACGGAGCTCCTACGCAACTCATTCATAAGCCCAAGAAGGCCAAGTGTTGTAACCATGCTCTGATACCAATTTGTCACATACCCACTACAGCGATATAGATTTTTCACCTTATTTCTCAAGGATTAGAATCCCCAAAATACCTGCAGAGTTCTAGCATAGGCTAGTTTCTCCTTTATCCATTTCTATGTGATCATGGGTCACGACCACAGGTCGAACTAGTATGGCATCCTTTCGCTCTTCGTGACTCGGCCCTACCAGAGAGTCGAGTCTTTCGACTCAGTAAACCCCGAAAGGTGATGGTTGAATTCCCTTTGACACTTTTCGCTACTCGCAACCTTGCAGGTTGAAACGTTGAGCTCTCGTGCTCTTCTTCTTCGGAATATTGAGACGCGAAAGCTAGCAATGGCTTGACTTCCTCTTCGCAATTCTCGCAACTCAAAACCTCGTGAGTTGGAGCATTGAGCCTTTGTGATCCTATCTTTTGAATCTCTGAAACATGAGAAGTCAACAGAGTATTGACTCCTTCCCAGGCGATGTGTGTCCACCTGTTAATCACGCAGGCCCCACCTGATGGATGTACCACATGTTCTCATGAGCCACGACTCTCGGCACTTTGAAACTTCTACAATCAAAAGTGACCCCTTCCAACCTCCAAACCCCTGAACTCCCGATATACGATATCTCCATGGAGTTCTGACCCAACAGTCCTCTTGTTCCGCGATCCAACGGTTCATATTTTTTCCTCGCGATTTCGCACTTCGCTCCTTCGTGAGTTGGAGTACCCAACTCTTGTGCTCTCTTCTTGTGAAACCCCGAGATGTGAGATCCCGAACTCAGCCCTCTTCAGGAATGCAATGACCCTAACTACCTTGCAACCCTGCAATATCCAACGGTCCACAACATTTCATCACTTCTCCATGAAGTCTCTCTGTCGTTCATTTTTGTTCTCTTCTGCGCATGTCTGGACGTACATTTTTGATGACCCAGATCCCTTCGCTCTAGCTGATCTAATGGAAGTTGTAGATCCTCCTTGAGCATGTGTTTCTATTCCTTTTCCTTCAAAGATTTCTTAAGTATCAAAGGTCTCGACCTTTGCTTCTCCTCTGCGACCTTTGCAGCTATGGCTCTGTGCACAAAATGGCACTATCCCTTTTGAGCTTCTCTTCTCTAAAACCATGAAATATTTCCTCAACCTCTGTGATTCCTATAGGTTCTGTGCACATGACAAGGTGCTACCTGTCCTGAGCTTCATCAGCTATGAAGGACTTGGGAGCTTTGCACTCTTTCTCCTGGATTTGACTCTTAGAAGAGTCTTCAGCACAACTGTTTCTCTCCTTCATCAAGTCTAGGACTTGAGTGGGTCTCAGTCTCTACTTGCCTCACAGGGATCCTGTGCATGACTGCATTACCTCTCCTAAGCTATGCCTTGGCCAGTATGACCACTTCTCATAATACCATGGTCTTATTCCCTTTGGGACTCATCAATACGAGAGCCCGACCTCTTGTCAATGGGACTCCCGATTTCCCGATTTTCGATTTATCGAAATGGCCTTTGTCAAGTTATCCCTCTTGGCTATACCCTGATCCAGGTGACCATTCCTCCTAAGACCTTAGTCTTATTCTTTTCGGGATTTATGAATATGAGGGCCCCTCCTTTTTCCAACGAGACTCCCTCAAATGGACGGCCCTCGTCGTTTCGCGATTTCACGACCCCCAGTGACACAAATCCTCTGTCAACTCAAATCCCTAGTATCTGAAATACCAATGGAATCTCAATCTTTACCACATGTCCTTCATGGATGGACGGTATAGAATGTTTCAAAACTTCCCTCATGGAGTGTCCCGATCTCTTGTCCTTGAGACCTCCGAAATCTCAAAGTCTGAATCCCTAGAATGGGCAATCTCATGACACGTACCCTCCCTAGATCGGACGGTCCAGATTTATTTCGAGACTTCCACCATGGAGTGTCCTGATCTCTTGTCATCAGGACTTCTGAAATCTCGAACTCCAAATCCCTGAACTCCAAATCCCTGATATCGACTCCTCCTTCGGGACTTTCGCCCCTGTTCTTGAGGGCTTAACCCTCATGCATCTTCTAACAGATCTAACAACTATTGGGTTTTCTAACTAATATTTGACGACTCAGATCTGTCCCACACTGTGCACTCTCCCACTACTCCCTAGACATGGAAAAACCAACGGTCCAGATACTCCCACAGACCTTGGGGATCTATGGTCCCGATTTCTTCGCTACTCACGAAGATAAAGGAAAAGGGTTAAGGCATGGAATGCCCTCGTTTCTTCCTCCAATCTAATGGTCATGAATGAATGCAGATCTTCCGACGGGGTCTCGTCCGTCGATCGATACTTATCCCTATGCTTCTATTTCAGGATTTCAAGAGGATCATTCTTCCTCGTACAAGGTTACTAAGATTTGCATCTTCAAATCCTTTTTCTAGGTTCTTGGTGAGATTTCTATGAAGGGTGTCTCTATGGGGAGATCTATACAGGGTATTCCTAGGGACGAATAAGGACATAGATTTCCCAAAAGCAGACTTGAAGTCTGAATTAGATCGGTATGCATATAAATAGTGATTTATAAAACATAAGCCATACGTAGTCTTTCCATTATAAGCATGCAACCACTATTTCTGAAATCAAAACACTACACAGGCAGTCTTATACTCAAATCATTCATAAAACTGCACAAACTATGAGCATACATGTCAGCATATAAATTTCAAGATGCAAGATGTAAAATACTTATTAGAAATAACACTAGATGTGATTGCAACTACTGAGATGGGTGCTCGTTCCCACCCAACCATAGGCTCAATGACTCCCAACAGATTTACCACTAGCCACCCCCGAGCTGAGACCAAAATGTTGTGAGACTGCGTCTCTATTTTCTAGTGACCGAGAATGAAGGTTACTCTCCTTCTTCTCTGCTATCACTCACTTTGCATTTTCCAGAGTTTTTCCTCGTTCCTCCTCCCTCGCGTCCGTCTGTCGTCTGCACACTCTTCCCTACCTTTTCTCCTTTCTAGCGAGGTTGCATGTGGCATGGTCCTCCTCGTGGTGGTCAAGCCCGAGGACTCTATAGAAGATGGTTCACCCCCATCCCTCATTACTCATGAGGAGCCCTCTACCTACCATCCTGCGAGACATTAAATTTGGGACAGCGAGCCACTCTTGGTTCTCCGGGCCAGTGAAGACCAAATATGGTATCGATTTCGGTGGAAGTTAACNAATATTATTTACATTCATCGACCTTTTTCATAAGGTCCATTCACATCATGCATTCACATTTCTGAGTTTGCCACAGTTCTTGGCCAGTATAGTTATTTTTACAGACTGGGGAAAATAGGGTGTTACACATTTGGGATGTTCATTGTGAGCCCCTCCAAGTTTTTCTCTATAATCTCATAGTCAGCGGTAGCTACTCCTACTATGGGATCCCTCTTCCCTTGCCTATGAATGGGGGATGAACCTGGAGAATGATATGGTCCCACATCTACATCATCAAAGAGCGTTTGGTTAGTCTTCAAATAAATAACATAAAAAACATTTTATATCCTAAAAAATAACAAAAAACATGATATAAACAAAATTTCCTTCTTACCTATGTCCCCCAATTGGGAACCTTTAGGAAGAGCCAGGTTTGGATCTCCACAGAAATCTATCCCAACATATGCATAGTCATCAACCATGAGCATATGAGTTCTCAACCAGTCGAAGAAAGCATCGTTATATTTAATGATAGGACCAGTTGCATGTCATGCCATGAGGTCGAACCACCTCTTCATTCTTGGATCTTGTGGGGTAGGTATACCCCAATCTACCTATAAGCACAAAACTGGGACCCTCTCTAGGAATAAGGATACCAAAATGGAACCATATCCGAACTATTTCAATCCACCATTCCTGCACTTGGTCAGTTGGTTTTTCATACTTTTGAGAACCCCTTCACACTAGTTGAAAACTCAGGGCTCCATGCAATCCAATGCATACTGAAAATAGCTCTGAAGAGCCATATGAGGAGCTGCACTCACTACCATGCATATGATGGTATAGAGGATGGTCCGTAGAGGCAAGTCTCAGACATCTCTTATAGCGACCTTGCCGCTATGTTTTTCAGTTTTTGACACACAATGATGTTTGATATAGTGGTTCACTGGCTCACCGCCACCCTTGCTACCTGTCAGTGTCACCTGTGATCCATGATGATACAATCCTATTAGGAAGTAGATATCCTTGATATCTATAGTAAGTACATAACCCCTCACATGAAAATATTTCTCGTTCACATCCCACATGTGAACTAGGTATTCAAGGAGTCTCAACTGGGCCCTCATACCCTGGATCTTAAAGATGTTCAAAAAAACACACTACCGGAGGGCCATCACCATTCCTGGGTCATTCCTAACAAAGTAGTCTTCCTCCTCATGCTCTCTCTCTTGCCATTCCAACATTTTTACCTTGGAAAACCTGCAATGGAACCATAAAGAGAGATTAGCATCATTATTTTCTTCCCCGGAGATTTCTTATTGGCAAATTCATCTTTAAAACTTTTGGGGTTGCGCATGTCATAGGCCAAGGCATATACATAGTGAAGATTCATCGTAGAACAATTATAGAGCCACCTGCGATGACCCCATATCATTGCAAGGCCCGATATAGGACGCCTGGGATGACCTCCACGCATGGGTACCCCTAACAAGTTAACCCAAAAGCCTATTTTTAACCAATGAAAAACAATTTTTAATCCATGGAAAGATGGAGGACATGAAGATTACCTGTTCTGTGGAGATGGTTCGTCAAATGGTCAGCCATGCCCTCCGCAATGCACAGTTGAAAATCAAGGTAAAAAGGGGGTTTTTGAGAAAGGTTTGGGTGAAATGACAAATGGAATAGTGAAATGAGGTTTTTACCCATTTTCATTAATCTTTTCACTTTCTTATTTGTATTTTATATTATTTTATATGTTCCATCTAAACCCTAAAGTCCTAACAACTGTACAAGTGGTTGATTTTTGTATATAAAAATCCTAGGAGTGAAACGTTGGAACAAGGATACGTTTTTTAGTTTGTTTTTATGCATTTGTCGCATGTACAGATCCTTTTAGGGTTTTTCAGGGAAAATGTCGAGCTTAGTCTTTGTTTGTTCTCATGATCGTAAATCAATGAGAATATAATTGAGTATACTTTTATCACTTTTTAGAACTCGTAAAGGCTATACGAAAAAGGAAACCCCTGGAGTTCCCTTTAAGCTCTTTTCAGACTCTCTAAACATGAAAAGATTGCCGAGTGACCTTGTTATTTTCACACTCATAAAAGTATTTGAAGAAAACATCTGATGAGCGGTATATTATCACTTTTTTTTTCTCGTCATATTAATTTACGAAAAAGGACATGATGGATTTCTCTTTTAAGTGTTTTTCAGACTCTCTAAAATTGAAAAACCCTGAGTTTTCTCTCTTTGGACTCATTAAACAAACATCGAAAGACCCATATGGGATAAAACCACTCCTTCTTAGGGTTTTTTAAACATACTCTGAGGGACTCATCTGAAGGATGATCTTACATCAACAAGCATATGTTATCCTCCTCAATCTTACATAAAAATAAAGAGGTACTCGCCATAAATGGTGGGGGAAATTTTGGGAAAGAAATGTGTCTTTGTATTTATGTTAGTGGCAATAATAGTCACTCTTGAACATGACACCCCCTTTCATCATTGTAACCGGGTTGGGAAAGCCATTTGTCTCTTGTTTGATTATCCACATGTCCATATGTCGGGTCCTCCTTGAGTCAATGCTACTAAGACCATTGTCGTTTCATTCATATGTTCAAGAGAATTCCAACCTAAATGATCCTTCTATCGATTCGGCCATCTGCAGTTATAAATTTTCTACCATGTCGTCCTTTCCCGTGTTAGTTTTGAATCACTTCATACTCTAATATACCTCAAATATGTTACATATTTTGTGTCATTAATAGGGAATAAATCAAGGCCCTCCTGTGACGAGTCTTTTCCGGTCAACTTCAACTCATTATCCAGGAAGAATACTTCGAAATCATTTAGTACCTTAGATCATGCATGTCACAATGGCAGGTTTCTTTTCTTTCAACAGTGGGTTCACATCATTGACCCCTGATTGGAAGATTCCATCGAGTGTTCTACTTCAACTCATTTATTAACATTTGTTGGATTGTTCTAGGGTACCTTGGGATTCATTGACATCAATGGTGATTTCTCTCGCACTTGTTAACCGTTCTCATTATTGACCGGTAATCATGTGGTTTCTGCCATGTTTGACTTCAGCACTTGTAATCACATGGTTAGATTCATACTTAAGGATGACGGAAATGAAGACCTTGGATCATCCCATTCGGGTCTAGGCTGTGAAAGAGTATTTGTGATTTGTATTGACACATAGATCCACTTTGTATGTCTCATGGCTATGTCCAAATTTGAATTCTTTAGAGCATAGATCCATAGTGTATTCTAGGTAGCTATGCCGATTCACGATGACATGGATCCACAATGTATATTTAGTGGCCATAACTCATTTGAAATTTTTTAATCTAAGTATGGGAATGCCTACCTCGGACAATGGTATATTATTATGGTTATGCTTGACTGTTTGCAGGTTCCCGATCGGTGCACTCTTTGTTTCCGACACACACATTCTACAAAGTATTTTTGATGTCACGAGCTCCAACTTCATACTTTGGGGGGCGTTCTATTACACATTATTTTTTTCACCCCAGTGATCCATTGACATCATGTGTTCATGTTCCCAAAAAGAGTCTTTCTCCATGAGGAAGGTGTCTGGATTTCTCTTCTCAAAAACCCTATTAAGGAAGGTCATCGCAGGATGCACTATACATAGGGTGCGGCGATGCTTGATCGTCACCTCCTACTCTGAATATGGGTTGTGACATCTCTGCAAGCTGCATTATGCCTAGGGTACGACGATGCCAAAAGACTAAAAAAATTTCAAGTTTCACGAATGTTATAGAAGAGCATATTCTAGAAGATGAGGTGGCCTCAGAACGACTTGGATCTTACTCGCTTCTCTGATTTGGTGGTATCATCCTAATCTCCTCAACCATCTCTCTTTCACATTATATAAAGAGGGATCTCTCATGGAAAATACTAAGGTTGAATAGGCTAAGAATTGTATGGAGAATTCCGCATTGGTTCATTCTTGAGAGCCTCATTTCAGTTCATCAAGTCATTGTGGATCTTCTTCACTCAAGGTTGGAGCAAGTGTTTGTGTTGGAGAAAGGGGTCATCGAAAGGCTACCGTATGACATCAAGGCTTTGGTTGTAATCTCCACTTTCATTTTAATATGATACAGTGATATGTTTCTTTCCCATAAAACTTGTCTTGTTTTATTGTATGATTCCTTGATCACATACATATGTTCTTGTTGAGTTCATTGTATTGCTTTCACTTTGGTTGGCCTATGTTCCCTTGCAAATTCAATATCACAGGAGCACCGGAGTGGAGCTAGGATGGCAATGGCAAGAGGAAACAACATTTAAACGATATGTTGTCCATCTCTTGTTAACTTGTAAACTCAATAGTTAGAGCTTAGGGAAAGCATCATATTCTGTTTTGTTTTTTGCTAGATCTAGGTGGATCGAGGAAGATCTATTTATGTCCGCATTTACCAATTAATCGCATAAAAAGGAATATTTCCAGAAATGTGATGTCTGTTAGAGGGTTGGCAAACCCAACAGAAGGGATGAGATGCTTGTAAGACCACAAGTGACTCTGCAGGTATTTGAAAAATGGGCAATAGACTTTGTGGGACCAATTAATCAACCAGCAAAAAGGTCAGGAGCTAGATATATCATTACTGCAGATGATTACTTAAAAATATGTGAATAAGCAACAATAGTCAAAGACTGTATCGCAATGACAACAACACACTTCTTGTTTGAGCAAGTGATCACCAGATTTGGATATCCAATGATTTTGATGAGTGACCAAGGAACTCACCTTATCAACAATACCATAAGGGCTATGACTGAGGAGTTTGAAGTCTATCACTAGAAGAGTACACCATACCATCCTTAGGCAAATGGAACGATAGAATATTTCAATAATATCTTGGAAAATGCTCGGACAAATATCTGCAATGTCAATAGGGATGATTGGGAATTGAAAATTCCAGCAGTACTATGGGAATATATGACGACATGTAAGAAGTTGAAAAGACATACACCATTCAAATTAGTGTATGGGCAGGAAGAAATGGTGCCATTAGAATTTCTGGCACCCAGTCTGCGCGTAACATCAATCACCAACATGACAAAAAGAGGTGTAGTACAGGAAAGGTTAAATCAACTAATGGAAATGGAAGAGGATAAGATTCTGGAATGATTTCACTAGGAAGTACAGAAATCCAGAGACAAATCCTGACATGACAGACATATTAAGAAGAATATTTTTAAGGAGGGAGACCTAGTCCTACTCTATGACAGTAAATTTTTTCAACATCCTGGTAAGTTTAGAATGCATTGGCTAGGGCCATATGAATTAAATATTGTCACAGATGGATGCTCTGTGTATCTAAAGGATTTGGGAGGCACAAAATTCAAAGGAATGATCAACAGTAGTTGACTGAAAATGTACAGGGACAATCGACCTCCTAACCCTTAAAAGTAACAACGCAGTGAGAAAGGCATGTATATAGTGTAATATAGTAGAGACTAAGACATAAAAATGATAAAAAGAAATATAAAGGAGAAAAAGAAGAAAACAAAAATACAAAAGTAGAAAACAAAAGAAAAACAAAAAAAGATACAGAAATTGATTGAGCCATAAGAAAGCGCAAAAAAAAAGTTGTGTGCATTAATTATCATGACAAACATCAGAAGACAACGCACAGGAAAAATTACACTCGACACAAATGCATGTGAAAAGTGAAAAATAAATACGACCAGGTCTATAAAAGGAGGAAAGCACATGTTTATTCAACACTTAGCGATTTTTGAGCACAAAGCAAGAAACAAAGTGCATTCCCTAGCTAGAATTTTACATAGAAGCAAGAAAATGTGTGAATTCGAGAAAGGATGACCCCACCAAATTTCGACATGCCAGGCCAATACATATGGGTTACTCGGCAGGGAAAAATGCGTAAGGAAAGAATACCACATCCCAATAACGTGGTCGAGATGGAGTATGTTAGCACCTCAGACACAAAATCAATCAGCCCGACATGGGTTGAGAAAGAAACATCAACATCACAACAAGGAAAAATAGGGCAAATCTCTTGGGCATGGAATGGTATTCCAAATCCTAACCCTGAGACACCTGTGAAGCCTGACGAAACAATGGGATCACAACAGTCCCATGAACGCGGGGAAGTGTTGGTCGAAGATATCACCGACTGACTAGATTTTGAAAGGGAAGAAGAGGATGCAGATGTAGAAAGGTCATGCCCATCTACTGGAGGATAGAAAAGAAAGGCACTAGATGCCATGGATATTACACTCCCATATCTCCCAGACATAGTGATTATTGTGGATGATATGCTAGGAAAGGTACCAAAACTCAAGTACGTAGATCATGATGTGCGCGATGTAGCCAAATTCCCAGATTTGGTCGAGGATACTTATTTAATAATCACAAGGGAAGTTGGACCCCTCAGAAAACCCATAATGGAGCGCGCGCAATGGATAACGATGATCTATAACTTAGGCATCATGAACCTGTTGCATATATCGCATTTTGGGCATGGTAAGAACT
Organism: Picea sitchensis; assembly: GCA_010110895.2. Lineage (NCBI taxonomy): Eukaryota > Viridiplantae > Streptophyta > Pinopsida > Pinales > Pinaceae > Picea > Picea sitchensis. The sequence continues at coordinate 358,255 of SNQJ01S0000939.1, forward strand.
TCGGGCTCTGTGTTAAACAATTAGTCTCCCACGTACACAAAGGCATCCTAAGGATGGAAAGGACGATACAGATAGATGTGGCACTGATTTCAAAAATCACATGACTCCCTACATTCGGCGTGTAGCCAGAGAAATACTTGGATAACAAGGCGCGCGAGAAAGAAATCATAGATCTGGTTAAAGCACAGTTCAACACCAATTAGGGTAATAGGGGAATTGTAATCAAGGATATCAATGATAATGCAACAAGATTTTCTAGAAAGATTATGGCTTGTAAATTATTGAGGAAATGTCGCAAAGGAGAAGTGCCAGAAGGCGTTATTGCAGTAGCCACGCAGTGCGTGAAAGGGGTAATGTTCAGCTGGGCACCATACCTGTTGAACCAACTTTTG
>SNQJ01S0000939.1:358656-414005 GCA_010110895.2 Picea sitchensis
GATTAATCAATGCGCCTTTGTGAAACTCAAACCATTGTTTTTATTCTCAAATCGACCTTATAAATTTACCAATGCATTCGTTGCACATTCAAATGTTTATATCTCAAAGTTTTTAGAACATTGCAACCAAAAAAATCTCATATAATCAATGAGTCAAGAGCTTATAGCAATAAGGATCAAAGCATATAAGACCAAAATCAGTCATGACCTTTATAGGATCAAATAAAACCAGTAAATCTTCATGCTCAAAGGCTTAGTAATCAAACAGATCCAAATGCGCAATCAAGGTAAGAGTAGGCCAAAGGACATAAGTTTGAAAAAATCTTTTGCAGTCATGTGATAAACCAATGGTCAAGTGTCTTTCGGAAAAATCAATAAAAGACGACGACAGTCCAAACAATGAAAGAGGTGTTTTCACACTTTCAGTTGTGAAAACTGAATCGAAACCAAATTGCAATTGTTGCAAAAATGAAACAAATGTCTAGAAGCACAATGCGACAATGATTTGTCATTAATGAGACAAGGGGTGTAGGCATCTTTTTTAGAGTAATTAAAAAAATGAATTGGCTGCCAACAAGACCAAAAGGAACTTCAACACTTTGGCACTTCGACGTTGAATGGCTCCTTACTATCTACGCACGAGACCTTTCGGAAACCCAAACTCCCAAAGTCCTGTAAGATTTCCACGTGGTTCCGAACTTCGGTACCTTTGTGTCCCTCTATTATGCTACACCCCAAATCCTCTTGAGTCCCGAAGTCTTGGACTCTCGAAGTTCGCTACACCCCAAATCCTTCAGAGTCTCAAAGTCCCAGACTCCCGGAGTTCGATACACCCCAAATCCTCCATAGTCCCAATGTCCTAGACTCCCAGAGTTTCGGTCACTTCACCAACCACTTTGGCTAGGCGGGCACGTACCAGGGGCTAACACTTAAAATGGCCAGGGGTGACGTCTCATGTTCTAATAGGCATATAGGGTCTACGAAAAGAAAAAATCAAGCTAACACATGGCACATTGATCATGGGTTCACGTCACCCTAGTGATGTCTTCTTTCCACGTCACACCAGACATATAACCTTCTAAAATCCCTCAAATATCATGGTCGAGATCTAGCCATGTGGATCCATAGATCCATGACTAACATTACTTCACGATTCTGGCCTTTGGGAGTTTTACGATGCAAGCTCCTCTTTTCTCTCGGATTTGGTCAGTGGCGGGATCACCCCCGCCTAGATCTGATGGTTAGGAAAAGTCTTGAAGCATCCTCGAATCAACGACTCTCATTACTTTTGGCTTCAAAGCTTATCGACACACCACACCTCAAATTTCCCGAAGTGCTCAGTCTCTGGACTAAAGGATCTAGTGCCACACATCCCCTGTATATCGATGACTAATATGGATCATGTAGGATCCTTAGATACACGATCCAATTTACTTCATGACACCAATCTTCGGGGGATTTGACGTTACAACACCCCTGTCCTCCCTAAGAGGTCAATGCCGAGCTGACTACATCGTAAATCTGACGACTAGGAAAGTACCCGAAGGATCCCTAGATCTACGGTCCTAGTCACTTCGCAGCTCTGGACTTCGAGGTTTTGGCATTACAACACCCCTATCCTCCCGAAGCACTCAACATCAAGCTGACTACATTGTAAATCTGATGGCTAGGAAAGAACCCGAAGCATCCCTAGATCTACGGTCCTGGTCACTTTGCGTCTCTGGCCTTCAGGGGTTTTGGATTTACTGTCACTCCACTCTCCCGAAGCAGAACTTCGTCGAAGTATCATGTGTAGGTCCCTCCTCTTGAATGATCGGACAGTAGGCGGGGCTCATGATGATATCCCCCTAAATATATGGCTTTCATTTACTTCGTAACTTCGACGTTCAGAGATTTTGATGCTATAGCATCTCTATTCTCCCAAAGTGGAACTTCACCGAAGTCTTCTTGGTGTAGATCCAACGACTGAGAGAACCCCCAAACACTCTCGATTGGTGGCTCACACTACTTCACGATGGGGAGTTGGATCTCGGTTTAGTCGGTAATATAGGTTCATTTATCCACTAGGGAACCTGCCGAATGATGGTCAACCTTACAGGTAACCATGACTCTCATCCACCTTCGGTCGGTTTGTGACTATTGGGGCTGACAATACTCCGAAGTCCTAGAATTTTAGAGCTCTGAAGCCATAAGGACTTGGCTCCCTTAGGCTTAGCATAGGGTTCCTAGATCTTGGTCACATGGGTCCTTCCAACTCTCATGAGTTAAGAACAACTTCCTCATCGTGAACTTGCTAAGGACTTGGGCATGATATCTCTATCACACAACAAGGAGACTGAAAAGGATATTCTCTTCAAACGGATATGGCCAAATGGATGCAATACTTTCTATCTTGGTCATCCTACAAGTTTACGTCCCATGACACCTCGAAGGCTAAGTTGGGGCATATAGACGATCAATCAAAAGCATAAGTTCACAATAAGATAAATGCATACACATAGATTGATCATTTAATACATAAAACATTCTTAGATGTATAAATACATGCATTCATCCATTATTCCAATTCAATGCATAAAGTATGAAAACACTTATCAGAACTAGATAACATGATGCGACTGCTGAAAGGGGTGCTTGTTTCGACCCAACCATAGGCTCAGTCACTCCTAACGTATTTACCACTGGCCACCCCCGAGCTAGACCACGATGCTCTAAGAGAGAAGTATTTCTTTCGGCTCAACAAAAATCAGGGACAGAGGTTACTCTCCTCCTCCCTCAGGATCTTGGAAATGGGTTTTCTCTATACCAAGCAAGGAGGTTTTCCTGAGTACTTTCTCAGTCACTCAACACCCTCATTTATTAGCTTGTATCATAACCCTGCTAGCCATATCCTACAACCAAAACATGTTCATTTCTCAGTTCTTCCTCGAACCTGAGAGCTTAGTCTCTCTTCTCTGCTTCTGTTCATAGCTCTTCATCTACCCACCATGCTTTCTTTTATTTCCTTCCTAAACAAGATTCCATGTGGTCCAAATTCCCAGTCCATGGTCAGGTCTGAAAGATTTACAGATGGGTGCTCTGCCCCATCTCCTCATTTAATCTTGAGGAGGTCTTCCCACCTACCAACCTGACTGTAATTCATTCCTGGGTCAGAGGATTATTTTGGTCCTGAGAAATTAAATCCAACAAGGTACTGGTTTGGTGGGGGTTATCTCAACCATTCCAGGTTCTCCTCACAATCTCTTTCATAGCATCCATGGTCTATCTTGGCAAACCCCCCTTTCATTAGTTATGCAACACTTATCCATTTTCTCTTAATAAAAAAAATTACATTCATTGACCTTTTATACAAAGGTTCATCAAATCAAACATTCACACATATCGAGTTTTCCATAGTCTTTTGGCCAATATAGTTATATTTACAAACTAGGAGAAATAGGGGTTTTACACTAAGCGTGTGATCCAGGACAAACAATAAGGTGGATACCTGGTCTGGTTTCCTTTCGGCACACTAGGGACACCATTTTGTATTATATTTACTACAATAATATAGTTTTCTACTCTGATTTACAGAAAAAAGGGGGTGGGGGAGATAATAGAGAAAACTTATATGAAAATACATAGGGAATAATAGAGAAAACATATATTTATATATATGTTTTCTTTATTATTCCTTTGACCCACCCTCATATATATGAGGGTGGAGGTAGATATTTATTAGAGAAAAAATATGTATAATATATATGTTTTCTCTAATAAATTTCCCACCCTCAAAAATATTAGATCTCTCACCCTCATATAGATGTGAGTGGGAGATTTATTAGAAAAAACATATATATTATATATATTTTTTCTCTAATAAATCTCCTCACCCCCATAATATGTGTTATAATATAACACATAATATATATTATATTATATAACACATAGTATACGTTATATATTATAATATAAAATATATATATATAAAAAGAATTAAAATAAATTTAACTATACTTTATAAATTATTAAAGTTAATTAAAAATACATATAAATATTTTACATGTTCAATGAAGAGCTCGTGAGGTGCATATTTCTTACTCCTCTTTAACGTCATAGGAGAAAACACTCATTTAGAACCATTCAAGCTATATTTATTATGTTATGCTTTCCATAACAATTTATCATATTTTTTATATATTGAATGCAACTTTATTATGCATTCAACAACATTTTTCATATCTCATATATACTTTATTATTCTTTCAATAACATTTATCATTTTTCTTGTATATTTAATATATTTTTATTATAAATTCAATAATATTTATCATAGATATATTTAATGTATTTTTTGTATATGCTTTCAATAACATTTATCAAATTTCTTCTATATTTAATATATTTTTTATTATACATTAAATAATATTTATCATATATTTATCATAGGTAGGTATATTTAATGTATTTCTTGTATATGATTTCAATAACATTTATCAAATTTAAATATATTTTTTATTATGCATTAAATAATAACATTTATCAAATTTCTTCTATATTTAATATATTTTTTATTATACATTAAATAATATTTATCATATATTTATCATAGGTAGGTATATTTAATGTGTTTCTTGTATATGATTTCAATAACATTTATCAAATTTAAATATATTTTTTATTATGCATTAAATAATATTTATCATAGGTAGGTATATTTAATGTATTTCTTGTATATGCTTTCAATAACATTTATCAAATTTTTTGTATATTTAATATATTTTGATTTTGATTGTGCATTTAATAATACAAATTTCTTGTATATTTAATATATTTTGATTTTGATTGTGAATTTAATAATATTTATCATATGTATATTTAATGTATTTTTTTATATGTTTTTAATAACATTTATCATATGTATATTTAATATAAATTTCTTGTATATTTAATATATTTTGATTTTGATTGTGCATTTAATAATATTTATCATATGTATATTTAATGTATTTTTTTATATGTTTTTAATAACATTTATCATATGTATATTTAATGTATTTTTTTTATATGCTTTTAATAACATTTTTCATATTTCTTTTATATTTTGTATATTTTTATTATGTATTCAATAATATTTATCATATATATATTTAATGTATTTCTTGTATATACTTTAATAACATTGATCATATATATATTTAATAATATTTGTCATATATATATTTAATGTATTTCTTGTATATACTTTAATAACATTGATCATATATATATTTAATGTATTTCTTATATATGCTTTTAAAAACATTTATCATATTTCTTGTATATTTAATATATTTTTATTATGCATTCAATAATATTTGTCATATGTATATTTAATGTATTTCTTGTATATGCTTTCAATAACATTTATTATATTTCTTGTATATTTAATATATTTTTATTATGCATTCAATAATATTTATCATATGTATATTTAATGTATATCTTATATATTTAATGTATCTTTATTATGCTTTCAATAATATTTATCATATGCATATTAAATTTAATATCCATTTAATTATTATTATCTTATCTCGTATAAGTATATATTGTAATTTTATTAAGCTTTTAATAGCATTTATTATATTTCTTATATATTGCTCTATTTTATATATTTAATATAACTTTATTATGCATTCAACAATATTTATCATATCTCATATAAGAGTATAATGTTTCTTAAATGTGAAAGTAGATATATGAACTTGTTTACAAAGAATTGCTTAAAATTATTGATTCTTTGTGATTGGTTACTAAAGAAAGGATTTAAAGTGATTTATCCTTGTCTTTCAAATTTTAGATATTAAAATTTAAGTTATATTTAATATATGATATGACCCTAATTTTGATTACAACTTCTTGGTATTAGAAGGCATAAAAGAGTCACTGATCTCGTAGTGTAAATTCATTTGGAATGCTCAACAAAAATGCATTTTTTTTATGTATTTTTTTTCAACAATAACCCCTTGCTTGGTATATTCTTTATAAAAAAAAAAAATAGACATATCAAAGGTTTAGGTAGGTTTTTCCTCTTTAAAGTTGATCTTTAAACAAATTCCCATTTGATTCTTTCTCGCTTTTCCTCAAAACAGGCATGTAAAGAAATTGAAGGAATTATTGATATGGACGACCTTAGTCAATATGGAATCCACAACTTGGTTGGTACCTTCCACTTGCTCATTCACTTGTGATTGGTACAATGTGGTTGTCCTATGTTGGGTCTAATACTTCTTGGTGATGGATTGAATGATTTTTGAAGTAAACCATGCTCTTCCATCTATGAAAATCTCTCGGGGTACGCCATATTAGAGAAATATTCCCTTATAGAAAAAATCATCTACTACCGATTCTATGGCCCTTGGAAGTGCTTTGGCCTCAACCCATTAGGTGACATAGTCTATACAAATTAAGATATGGGAGTTATATCTAGATGGAGGGCCGATAGGTTCAACAAAGTATAGATCCCACTTTTGAAAATGATCCACAATAAGATGAGTTTGAAGTGGCATTACATTAGATTGAATTAGGTATCTCCCATCCTTTGGAAAGTATTAGAACTCCTCACATACCTCTTGGCATCTCGAAAAATGCTAGGCCAATAATAGCCTAGATGCAACACTTTATGAGAGGCCCTTTTCTTGGCAAAGTTATCACCTTAAGGATCATCATGACAATCTTTTAGGATGTCATGAATCTCATCCTCTCTAACAGAGCATCAGGTTATAAGATTTGTCCCTTTGAGAAAGAGATAGACTTGAGCCTAGGAATACTTGTCACTCTTCCTAATAATTATTTGTCATTCCTTTGGTGTGAAGTATGTCAAGATTTTTATTGTAGCCAAATATAAGTTAGCAATATATACAAACCACAAAGTGTTAGTGGATAATGTGAATAAGTAATTTTTAGGAAAGACATCCTCAATAGGAAGAGTATCCCCGTCGTTGGTCAGCCTAGAAATGAAATCATCCACAACATTATCATTTCTAGGGTTATCGAGGATGGTGATGTCAAATTCTTGTAGCGACAATAACCACCTAGCCACTCTTCCATGAGTAATGGGTTTGTTCATAAAATAGTGAATGGTAGAATGGCTAGTATGTATAAATATAGGATAGCTAGTTATTTAATGACAAAACTTATTAATAGAATAAACAACAACAATAAATTATTTTTTAGTTACCATATAATTTAACTCTATAGGGGATAATTTCTTGTTGATGAAGTATATAACATAAGGTTTTTCTTTATCTATGATATTTATTATATAGAGAATGAATTGAAAAAAACATATAAATATAGAAGAGAGAACAGTAATACAGTGGAAAGCCAACTTCTATTAATAAATAAAATAGTGTAATATTGTAGAACAAAAATTGGGTAGAATGGTGGTAGCTTATCTATGAAGAGAGAGAGATAGCGGTGTTAGCACTAAGAGTCAACCTCAGAATGCTAAAGGATAAGCCCAGTACCCATCAAATAGGTTTGTAATGGTAAATTTATGATAAAGTGTCAAATGGATAAAACTCAGCATAACAATGCTCAAACACAAAAAATTCTAGGAAAGAATGCATAAGCAAATGAGGTCTTGGCTAACTTCAATCAGTTATTTAAAGATAAGTGTGGGTGGATGGAATAATTTAATGAGAAGGATGAATAAGTCTACTATTAGCATTAGGCCTTACTAGAAGACAAGTGAAGAAAAAGATCAGACATAAGAACTTCTTGATCTAAACTTTAAAACATTGATAATAATTACATCACCATCACAATCAAGCATACTTTGTAACACAACTATAATATCTCAATTGAATCATTCAATGATGAGAAAATTAGAGTAATAAAGAAGTAAGATAATGGAAAAGAAAGTTGACTTCTACTAGGAAAAATGTCTCAGATGTCATACATAAAAACTAGAGTCTGGTTCTGTTACATCAAAACATTACATAAGGGCGTCTATGGTCAACCATTCAAACCCAAAAATGTCCTTCTAATGCTGCATTTATATTCTAAACAATGAGTGACATCATACAATTCGAGTTGGATCCTCTAACATAGGATTCTCCCACTTAAAACTCAAAATCTTACATCTATACAAGTGGAAAAAACAAACTTCTAAAAATAGGGAAAGTGTTGGTAACCATCCTAACACCATAATATTTTCTTACTGATGTGTCCCTTGAGCACATCTCCTTCATTTCCATGTGTCCACCAGCTCCAACTGACCTCCAAGCATCTATGCTAAGCTCCACTAGCCACCTGGTGACAATTGATTCTCTCAAAACCCATCAAAATAGAAATTGGAAAGGAATCATGAAGTGTTGACTATATCATCCAATTCATAGCAGATTTCGTAGCGAATTCCATAGAGAACTCTGTAGCGTCCGCTTGTGTAGACTATTTCACAGTAGATTCCGTAGAGAGATTTGATTTTCTATCTGACTAGATCATTTTGCAATGGATTTCACAACAACTTTGCAACTTTTGTATGTGTAAACCATTTCACAGCACATTCTATAGCAAACTTGCAACTTTTGTCTATGTAGATTATTTTGCAGCGCCAGGTGCTACGAAATGTCCTGTAGATATATGTGTTGTGCAATTTGAGCCAAAAATACCCAAAAACCTTAGTTAAAGTTGTATAATCCTGTAGAAGCCTCCTAAGCAGGGATAATCATGATACCTCCCACAAAAACTTCAAAATGCAAGGATGTCCATCTTCAAAATCGAGGGTTTTTCATCCACTCTGCTTCACCTCCTTAGTTTGGTACTTCTTTTGGTTGCATCTTGAGCTAACACATTGAGATTTCTTTGAGCTAACTCATCTTTGAAGGGTTGTAACTCTATATTGGTCTTTCTAATATGATATTGTAAATCTGTGTTCCTCCTGTATAGATTTTTAAGCTGCCTATGAAGGGGTAGAAATCTCTTTGCTGTAAACCTGGCCAGATCAATGGTTTCCTTATACATATCCATAAGATCCTTCAACTTTTTCCTCTTATCCAACCCTTCTTCCTTCAGGAGAGAAACCTCCTTTCTGGAATCTATGAGCTGTCTGATCAATATTTTGAAGGTAGGGTTCTCATGGGGAGTAGTTATGTCTATGACTTCAATGTGTTTTTCAATAGTCTCAATTTTACCCTTATCCTTCCTCTTGACAGGAGCTTCTGTTATGACCTCTTTTTCAACAATTTCCTTATTGGATGATGACCTAGTGAATGGCCTCCTAGATTTAGTCTCAACTACAATAGTAGGTGAGGGGAAGAGTAACTTTCTCCCTTTTTTGCCTGTGGTTTTAGTTGAGGGAATTTCTGCTAATTTTGGAGCTGGTTGGGGTGAAAATTCCCTTTGAGGAGAGTGATGAGCTCTCCCTTATTCTTCTTCTTTTTCCGTAGGATCCTCATCATCTTTGGCAATGTGTTTTCCCTTTATATTTTTACTTGTTTCTGTGTGAACGAAGCTATGAACTTGCAAAGGGCTCTGCATCTTAGATTGAGGAGTAGGGGCTACATCTAGTTGCATATGTGCATAGGAAATGAATTTCTCCCAAGCTATGTTTCTTTTCTTCAACTCCTCCATCACAAGCATCCTAATCAACCCTGAGTGGAAAACACTTGTGTCCACAACCTTGGACTTGGCTTGCACCCTGTCAACCATTTTCTCCATACTCCTAAACAAATAGAAAGGGATGTTCATTGGTTATTTTCCTGTGAAGTGAAACAAAAGTATAACATGGTATTGGTAAATCATATTGAATCTTCCCTCATAGGTAAAATATCTCTGGATCACCTTTAACATCTTGTCAAATCCCTCAACCAAGTGACTCCTAAGAACTCCCTTTGATAGGTTATCTCCCTGACATTCTGGTTTGAGGAACTCTTTATAGAAGGTTGCATTAAGATTCATGGATTTAAACCATATTTCACCAGTGTTGGGTATCTCAATGGCTGCTACAATGGTGGCTTCAGATACTTCCAGCTCAAGGGTTCCCACCTTGGTTTTAGTTCTATCAACATTTAAGGAAAACTCTCTGGCTACCTCAAGGTGTTCCCTTTGCATATTCTGACATAAATTTAAACATCCAACCCTATGGAAAACCTCTCTGATTAGAGGTTCAAAATCAAACAACTGCATATCATAGAGCTCGGTCTTGAATACACTCCCACCCTTGTGAGACTTGTTTTTCCGAGGTGTATCCATTTTCTTATAATAGGAGGAAAAATAATACAACAATCTGAGATATGTGTGTTAGGGACCTAACTTACCTAACCCCTCAAGTGGGTAGAATAATATATTTCCATGCAATAAAGGTCGATATTAATAAGGCCTAGCAATAAGGAGGAATAAGTCAAATGTAAGAAGACCTTATAGAAGCTTTTGCTTCTAGAAGGATATTCCTCTATATTGTTCTTTTGATAGATAGATTTAGCATAAATAAGAATAGAGGATATGATAAGTCTTGTCTTGGATATTATTCTGATCGAGATTTTCTCTGCTGGAGGTTTCCCCCTCGAAGAGGCAAGTGAACATTGCTCTCAGTAATCAAAGTGCTCTTTCTGGTGTTATTATGGTATTATTCTGGTATTGTTGTGATGTTGTTCTCATTATATTATTATTTATCTGCCATTTCGAGCTAATTCTTTATGTTCTACGTACTATTTTATATCTGGAATATTACAAGTCGTATCAGAGCATCTTCCTCAATAGAAAATTGTGGGTTAAATTTTTTCATGGTAGATATGTATTCCGACGTCTTTAAGCTACAAAGATTTTTTGTTATGCGCATAAACCCAAAATCGGGGATTCATACACACAAGAAATTCAAGTGGTATTTAAGCGCATATCTATTGGCCACCCTTGTAACCCTTGTTGGTACCCCTTCAAGTGGTAGCGCATCATAAAACACCTGTATACAGATCAACCTAAATCTCCTGAAGCCCTCCATAGATAAATCGATCGACTGCCTGACTGCTATAGTGCCACTAAGAACAACACTTGAGAAGATACTCTCTAGTACATGGGTAGTCGGGTAGTACGGTTAAGGGTACGGTCTAGCCTCCTTAGTTGGTTCCCTGAGATATTAGGCTGAGTACTATTGTTGGACCCCGCACGTATATCAGAGAGATATAGAACAGGACAAACCCTTGAATTCCCTAACCCTTGGGAAGGAAATAGAAATAGAACCAACAAGATCTATTTATGTGCTACAATGTCTTCTGCATTCTGGTTGCGAAATTACTACACATTTCTTTTGGTTTAGCATTTGGGCATTTCTTCACTACAATATTCTTCAGGCCGGAGTATAACTCTACAGGAGTAAAAAAAAAAAAAGAGTATAGTGGTCCCACCGACACACTTATTTGGGACCTATTCCATTGGATTCCCCTTTTCTCCCTGATCACAGTTATACCCTTCATTTTTAATCCTTTTTGTTTCAGTGGACCTGACCCCTTCCCAATTTCCCTATTTTTCCACGCATCCCATTATATTTCCCTTCAAGCACTCATCGTCGTGGTACCTATCACTTCTAATTATATTTTTTTTTGTGCTCCCACCCACCCATTTTTTTCCTTACCCACACTCCCCTCTCCAAATGGCCACCACTCGCAACCAATAACTCCAAACTTTCATCAATCAAGCCCATGTCTCCATTGAACATCTCACATCTCATATGGACTCTACCAATTCCTTCATTGACAACCTGGAAGCCAACCTCACAACCCAATTGAACTCCATCCAATATGTTGGCAATCACTTGTTGAACCTCCCTATGGGTCCTTCCTCATCAGCACAACCCGATGTTGTTGATTCCTCTCATTCTCCACATTTTCACTCCAAGTCCTTTAATCATGAACCCCGTCTTCCCCACGTAGAGGTCAATATATTTGATGGCTCTAATCCTACAGGTTGGGTCACTCAAATGGAGCATTATTTTTATCTGCATGGTATTACTGATGAGTTGGCCAAACTTTGCTATGTTGTCCTCTATCTAGATCATGAACGCTGACAATAGTTACAAGGGCGAAAAAATTAACGTTAGGGGTATATTTCCTGGACCCATTTTTTTGCTGATCTCTATTCTGTATTTGATACCGATACCCACTATCTCGGTCGTTTGACGAAGTTGAAATAGTTTGGCACAGTGGAAGACTTCATCACTTCTTTTGAGCATTTGGCCTTTCATACAGAGGGCATGTCAAATGTGTTCTTCTGTGAATGCTTTATCAGTGGTCTCAAGGATGAAATATGATCCAAGGTTCTCATGGCCCACCCTCCAACTTGGTTGGAAGCTACTCAACGTGCTAAAGAGGCCTTACAAGTTTTTTTTTCCAAGAACAAAAAACCCCCTTTTGTTCCTCGCCCTCAACCTATTAATCCTAACACCCCTATCACTCCCCTCAAGGTCCATAAACTAACTAGGGATGAAATGGATGAACACCAATTGAAGGGTCTTTGTTATAATTGTGATGAAAAATATTTTCCAGGGCACAAGTGTAAGGAACAAAAACTATTTATGGCCATTTCCGAAGATGTTCCTGAAGAGGATGTGATGGTTCCCTTGGTTGAAGAACCCTCCCTTCCCAATGCCACCCAAGATCCTGTTGTCCCACCTGACATTGACCCACTTATTTCCTTGCATTTCCTCACTGGATTCTTGGCCCCGCAAATGCTCTAGCTCATTGGCTACATTAAGAAAAGGAAGTTCATAATCCTTGTAGACATTGGTAGCACCCACAATTTTATTCATTGTCGCACTGCCAAGGAAACCAATTCCTATATTCATGCTATCAATAATTTTCAAATCATGATAGCCAATGGTGGGTCCATGAAATGTGGTGGGCATTGTGAAAATTTATGTCTTCAAATTGGACATTGCCAATTGAAATCTCATATGTTTTCCATTGACATGGGAGGTTGTGATATTGTGTTAGGTGTTGAATGGTTATGCATTTTCGGTCCCATTCTTATGGATTTTAAGGAACTAACCATCCAATTCCAATATGAAGGACAAAGTATCAATTACAAGGTCTCACAGTTGGTTCTCCTGATATCATTAGTTCTCATTGTATGTAAAATATCCTCAACAAAGGCCACTCTGGTATAATTTCTCAGCTCCATTCTATTCAAACTGTTGAGACACCCTCTGTGCATCCTGACCTCCAAGCTATCCTTTCCAAACATCAAGTTGTTTTATCCACCCCTCAGAGACTTCCGCCTTCTCGTGGTGTTGATGATCATTCCATTCCCTTGTTCCTGTAAGTCTTCCTCCAAATTTTCTCCCTTATCATCACCCCTTTTCCCAAAAGAATGAAATTGAGAAAATAGTGCAGGAATTGCTCCAAGCGGGTGTTATCCACCCCTTTACCAGCCCTTATTATTCCCCTCTGGTCATGGTACTTAAGAAAGAAGGTTCTTGGCACATGTGTCTCGAATTTCATGCCCTCAATAAGCTCACCATCAAGGACAAGTTTCACAATCATGTCATTTATGATATCTTGGATGAGCTTAGTGGTGCTCAGTACTTCACTAAAATTGATCTGCATTTTGGCTACCACCAGATACGTATACAAGAAGCTGGCATACCAAGACTGCCTTTCAAACTCACGAGGGTCACTATGATTTTTTGTTCATGCCCTTTGTCCTATGTAATTCCCCCTCCACCTTCTAAAGCCTCATGAATCATGTCTTTCATCCTTTTATCCATCATTTTGTCTTAATTTTCTTTGATGATATTCTCATCTATAGTAAAACTTGGCGATATCATATTTCCCATGTGGATCAAATTCTCCATCTACTCTTGTAGCACCAAATTTTCTTCAAATTCTCTAAATGTGCCTTTGGAGCCTCAGAAGTAGAGTAATTGGGTCATAATGTTGGAAAGGCTGGTGTCTCAGTGGATGCTAAAAAGATTGAAGCAATACAGGATTAGACTTGCCCCAAGACTATCAAAATATTGCATGGTTTTTTGGGTTTAACCAACTATTATCGCAAGTTTGTTTGGAATTATGGGAATATTGCGACCCCTCTCATTGCTTTCCTTAAAAACAATTCTTTCACTTGGACTCTCACAGTGTATCAGGATTTTCAAGATTTGAAGGAAACTATGTGTACTACTCTGGTATTGGCCCTTCCTTATTTCACAAAAACCTTTGTCCAAATGTGATGCCTCAGGCAGAGGAATTGGAGCTATCCGTATGCAAGAAGGAAGACCTTTGGATTTTACTAGCAAACAATTGTCATAACTCCATTTGGGCCAATCAATCTATGAAAAGGAAATGTTGTCTATTCTGCATGCAATGGATCTATGGTGCCCTTATCTCCTGGGGAAACACTTCCAAATTAAGACAGATCGTCAAAGCCTCAAGTATTTTCTGGAGCAACGACCTTCCTCCCATGAGAAACAAAAATGGGCAACTAAGCTCTTTGGTTATGATTATGAGATCGTTTACAAGAAAGGAAAATAAAATGTGGTTGTTGACGTTCTTTCTCGAAAATATGAATATGAAGGGTCCCTTTTTTCCCTCTCGTTCATTGAACTATATTGGCTATAAGCTATGCACCAAGAATGGCTACATGATCCTAAAATATCATATATGATCCAACAATTGAAATCCAACTCTTCAGTTTCCCGAGGGTACTCTTGGCACAATGATGATCTTCTTTACAAAAGTCATTTTTATTTATGTAAACAGTCACAACGTAAATCCACAGTGCTTTTTGAGCTTCATGTTACTCCTACAACTGGGCATTCAAGGTTTACCAAAACCTATGACCGGTTCAAATGTTCTTTTTTCTGGGATGGTATGAAAAAGGATGTTCACACTTTTGTAGAATAATGTGATGTTTGTCAACACAACAAAGGAGAAACCATCAAACCTTCTCACACACTCCAATTGCTTTCGATTCCACCCGCTATTTGGAGGGAAATCTCTATGGATATTATTGTGGGATTACCTAAATTAGGAAATAATTCTGTCATCATGGTGGTTGTGGATCGTCTTTCCAAGTATTCTCATTTATGTGCTCTTCAATGCCCATTTATAGCATTAACTATGGCTCAAATTTTCATGGATCATATCTTCAAGCTTCATGGAATGACTCATTATATTGTTTTTGATCGAGATCCAACTTTCACCAACAATTTTTGGAAAGAACAATTTAGACTCCAGGAAACCCAATTGCATCTCAGCACCGCCTATCGTCCCCAGACTGATGTTCAAAATAAATTCATCAATAAGTGTTTGGAGACTTGTTTGTGGTTTTTTTCCTCTAAAAGGAAAAATCAATGGGATTAATGGTTACCATTAGATGAATGGTGGTACAAAAATTCTTACCATACAACTACTTGCATGACTCCTTTTGAAGCAGTATATGGCCAAAATCCACCTTTAGTTCTCTCCTACATGCCAGGTGTATCAAAGGTCCAGGCGGTTGACCAAATACTTATAGTTCGTGAGGCTATTATATGTACCATCAAAGAGAATTTGGACATGGCTCAGAATTGCATGAAGAAACAAGATGATCAAGGTCACTCAAAACAGAAATTTTCTGAAGGAGACCAGGTATATCTTTGACTACAAGCTTATAATAAAACTTCACTCAAGGTCGAACATTGTCAGAAACTGGCACCCAAAGTTTATGGTCCTTATACAGTTCTCAAGCGTGTTGGGCAGGTGGCCTATTTGTTAGCTTTACCCAATCATTCTAAACTCCATCATGTTTTTCCTGTCTCTTTCTTAAAGAAGGTGATTGGAGCTAAGTGCCACACTCAAACCAACCTTCCCGAGTTGGATGAAGAAGGATCCATTTGGTTGCATCCACAAGCTATTTTGGACTAGCGAGAGCGTCGTCTTCATCAACGTACCATAAAGGAAGTGTTAGGCAAGTGGAAAGATACAACTATAGCAGATGCCGCCTAGGAGCCCTCTACCATTGTGCAACAATTTCCTCATCACAAGGCTGATTCTAAGGGGGACGGAATGCTAGGGACCTAAGCTACCTAATCCATCAAGTGGGTAGAATAATATATTTCTATGTAATAAAGGTCAATATTAATAAGGCCTAGCAATAAGGAGGAATAAGTCAAATGTAAGAAGACCTAACAAAATCTTTTGCTTCTAGAAGGTCCTCTAGATTCTTCTTTTGATAGATAGATTTAGTATAAATAGGAATAAAAAGATGAGAAGTATTTTCTTGTATATTATTGTAATAGAGATCTTCTCTACTGGAGGTTTCCCCCTCGAAGAGGCACGTGAACATTGCTCTTAGTAATCAACGTGCTCTCTCTGGTGTTATTTTGGTATTATTCTGGTATCTTTGTGATGTTGTTCTGGTTATATCATTGTTTATATACCATTTCTAGATAATTATTTTTGTTATGCATACTATTTTATATCTGGAATATTACAATGTGACAGGCCAAACAAAGAAAAAAGGTCTCAGGGTTTGGAATGATGGTCTTTTTCAAAGCTAGCTTCTTCTTAAGGCTTCAAAGTTTTCCTGCCTATTTGACTTATGAACTTATGGAAGGGAAACTGATGGCTAAGAAGGAATAAAACCCTTCAAGAAAATGGATCTGCAAAGAGGAAGCAACAACCAAAGTTTTAAGCTAATAATTCATCAACATGCAAGGTCATCACCATTTTAATCAACAAGGTTCTGTAAATTTCAAATGTAGACATACTTTAGATTTGAAATATCAATTGAAAATCTAAAGGAAATGAGTTGATGTAGGTTATGTGATCAGAGGATATGATGTCGATTTTTATGCACAGGTTCATAGTGCTAGAACATGGGATCCATAGCAGATTTCCCAGTATAACAACAAGGGCCAAGAAAGAGATAGGAAAAATGGTTTTGAAAGCAAGACTTACTCAATTTTAGTAAAGAAGCTGAAAATACTGCAACTAGCTGAGAATTGTTGATAGTAAGGTAAAAGGGGGCAGGTTGGTAATGTGAATCCTCAATTCGCAGCACCCTGGTGGGAAACACAAGCATATATTTAATCCGATATTCAACATAGCTCAAAAACCTCAAGGAGTACCTGGACACCATGTGATCTAGGTGGATATCGGTGGCCACCCACCTATTCCACTTGCTCAAAAAATAGTTTTCCACCTTGTTCGTTTTTCGACAGTTTTTCAGGTTCCAAACTTTCGGGGTCGTTTTGAGGACCTAAACGACATTTTTTGGAGATTTGGGGCCCAAGTGATCGCCCAAGGCATTGACCTAAGCTAGTCAAAAAAATTTCTTCTCAGTTAGACCTTTCCAATGAGATATCGTGCGCCTAAAACGAAGATCGTATGCAAAAGCTACAACTCTGGGAAGTTGATGTACTAACTTACCCAAACGAGGCCCACATGACTTTTGGTGCTTCATCTCCTAGGGTTAGGTTTTTGGATGTCTAGTGTTTTTGACATTCATGTTTATTTTAAAAGGCATTTAGAGCCTCATTGTAACCATATTATTTCGAATGAGTGCAACCGTCACATCTCTTCCCAGAGATAAGACGCCACTATTCCAACAAGCTTGTTTTCCGTTGCATTTTATTGTTTCATCTTATTTCCTTATTGAATAGAAAACCAGTTTTATTGTATCTCTATTATTCTATGTTAAGCATCTTTTAATAATCTGGATTCAATTCGTTTTGCTCATAAAATATGGATGAGTGGTATCATAGTCATCTTCTCCTTGTTGTCTTAATGCATGTCCCCAAGGAGGTCAGGGAACAAAGAATTGGGTCTCGAGCTTGTTTCTCTTGAGGAAAAAATATCTCGGATGCCCAAGCGACCTCTCATGGAAGGAGAAAAGAAATATGATGAGACATGAGATCCTTTCAAAATGTTTCTTCAGGAATCCCTTATGCAACAAAGGAACGAGATGATGGATAGTTTTGCGCAAATCCTTCGACGTCTACCAACAGGCGACACATCTTCCTCGAGCGGAGGCACTGCCCCCTTCAAGGTACAAATAAACTTCGATATTCTTATATTTGAAGGTCAGATAGATGCATATGTTGTAGATAAGTGGTTGAATCTACTACAAGGGTATTTTTCTGTCCATAGCTTTTCGAATAGATAAAAGATTACTTTTGCGCTCCTCAAATCCATTCCCCATGTCAAAGATTGTTTGGAAACTTTCTGTGAGAAAAAGGAAATAGAGGAACCCTCATTATTTACAGTGGCGACCACCTAGGAATCCTTCAGGGATGATATTATGGAACAATACTACCCTGTTGAAAATTATGATGACTTGTATACCAAATGGACCACACTGCAGAAAGAAAGAGACCAAGCAGTGCCAAAGTTCACAAATATCTTCCATACCTTGCGCACCAAGCTAGGTATCAAAGATTCAAAGAGACATATAGTGCTCAATTATCATGGTTCTCTACATCGATATATCCAGACCGAAATGGAATTTCTAGACATCTAGTCCTTGGGCACGACCTACCGATATGCCATCAAAATCGAGCAGAATCTCAAACAAAAGATGCAAAAATTTGGGCTTGGGATCCCCTCACAACAAAAGCCAAGAAAGGGTGGCCCCAACCCACAGAGAAAAGGACAGAGAAAAGATGGATAGTATCAGGACAACCACTCCAAGCCACAATCAAAGAAAGACACCAGAAAGAAAAAGAAAGATACTGGGAAGTGGTGTGACTTCCATAAGATCCCTTGGCATAACACTACTGACTGCCACTCAAAGTAGTCGTTGGTGGCTGAAGTCAAAGCCTCTAAATCAGATGCGGTTTTTGACTTTGAGTCAGAACTAGAAAGCAGAAGATAGATCATTGATGCAGAACCCAGTGCCATTGTTTCTACCACCAAGATCCAACATGGTGAACCAGACGAGCCAGAAGATCAAGAGTGCCTCTTCCATTCACAAATGTGGGTAAAAGGAACCCCGCTGCGGAGGTCATCAAGTGGCTAGCCTCCACCAAGGAAGAAATCTTCGCGTCAACCAATAGTGTCGACTGTCATATGACATGAAGCCTTATAAAGACGAGGTATTGTGTGATGTTTCTCCTCTCGAAGTTTGTAATGTTATTTTGGGCCAACCTTATTTATGGAAACGTCATGTTGTATATGAGTCTAGGCCTCGTAGTTTTATTATTACTTTGAACATGAAATTGTATAGGATACCCGAGGCAGTCCCTCCTAGTGATATTTCCTTTATCTCTACCAAGCAATGCAGGAAGGTCATCTCTTAGACCAGGAAATTTGTCTTCTTCGTGATTCTCTCTCAAAGTGAGTGAAATATTGTAGCCACATCCAGGGCCTCTGTGGTCGATATCTCCACACAATAGAATCAAGTGGATAAGGTCATGGAAGAATACTCAGATATATTCTCCTCTCCTACCAGGGTACCTCTGTACTACTAGGTCAAACATCCCATCAATCTAACCCCAGGTGCACCACAACCCAATGGGTTAATTTACCACCTCTCTCTGTTAGAAAATAAGGAGATTAAGAGGCAGATACAAGAACATCTCCACAAGGGGCAGATCCATCCCATCTCATCTCCTTGTGGGAGCCCAATCGTGCTGGTATAGGAGAAAGATGGGACTTGGTGACTCTGTGTTGATTACCAGACCCTGAATAAAATCACAGTCCAAAACCGGTACTTGATTCCCCGAATCAACGACCTCCTTGATCAACTCACAGGGGAAAAATACTTCAGTAAGATTGATATGAAGTCTGGCTACCACCAGGTCCCAATAGAACATAAAAATGTATGGAAGACTACCTTCAAGTCAAAAGAAGGTATTTTTGAATGGTTGGTCATGCCGTTTTGTTTGACAAATGCTCCAACAAATTTTATGAGGACAATGGACGATATCCTATGACCTTTCACCAATAATTTTTTAGTGGTGTATCTGGATGACATCCTCATCTACAACAAGACTTGGGTGGAACACTTGCAACATATTCAACAGGTTCTGCACACCTTGCCGCAACACAAACTATATTCAAACTTGTAAAAATGCTCCATTGGCATGGACAAGGTCCATTACTTAGGCTACATCATTGATCAACATGGTGTGCATGCGGATCCAGCCAAGATCCAGGTCATCCGTGATAGGCCATCCCCAACCACACTCACTAAACTTTAGAGCTTTTTGGGCCTCGCCAATTTCTATCGCAAGTTCATGTTGGGATTCTCTCTTATCGCATGGGCCCTCAACTAAGCAACAAGAGGTGGCGGTAAGGAAAAATTTGTGTGGGGCCTGTCCCAACAAAAAGCCTTCGATGAATTGAAGAAGCATTTGTGCTCATCCCCAGTACTTTCATTACCAGACCTGCAACATCCTTTTGAGATCGAGACAGATACTTTAGACTATGTTTTCGACGTCGTTCTCACTCAAAATGACCACCCCGTGCCATATCATAGTGAGACACTATCAGATGTTGTCCGTAAGTACCCTACTTATGACAAAGAAATGTACTCCATTGTGCAATCTTTCCACCAATGGAGACATTACATTCTTGGGAAGGATACCATCATCCACATTGATCACAAGCCACTATAGTTCATGCAGACCCAAGGAAAATTATAGAATGACCACCATCAAAAGTGGTCAACATACTTACAATAGTTCCACCTCAACATCAAGTATAAAACATGAAGTACCAACCGAGTTGATAACTACCTCAGCCAACCTCCAGTCACAACACTCACCACGGTGCTAGACTATTGCGACCATGAGACCTTTGAATGGTCCCACCTATACGAGACAGACCCTGACTTCTCCACCACCTACCAAATGTTGAGCGCCAACTCAGTGGTCACTAAATTCATCTTCAGGATGGGTTGTTGTGTTGTCTGGGCCATCTTTGCGTTCCATAAAGTGAGCGCACGAAGATGATTTGGGAATCTCACTACAGTCGGGTGGAATGACACTTTGGCATCGAAAAGACAGTGGTAGTGCCGCAGAAACATTTCTACTGGCTTAAACTTTGACAATATGTCAGTAAGTATATCAGGTCTTGCACTACCTGCGCTATTGCCAAACTGACTACTAAGAAACATGGCATGTACACCACTCTTCCTACTCCTAACAGACTATGGGAATCTATCTCAATGGACTACATGTCGGGCCTCCCATCCACCAAGAGGGGAAATGATTGTGTTTTTGTGGTTGTTGATCGCTTTTCCAAGATGGCAATTCTAGTCACCTACAAGAAGAACATCACAACATAGTCCACTGCTAAGAGCTTCTTTGAATGAGTATGGGTACATTTTGGGATCCCAAAAACCATTATATAAGACCATCATAGTTGCTTCCTCATATCATTCTGGTCGAGCCTCTAGTCACTACTGGGTACCAAGCTCACCAAATCAACTTCCTTCCACCCCTAGATAGATGGCCAAACCGAGGTTGTCAATCGTATGGTTGTACATATCCTACGCATGTATAATTAAAAACACCCCTGCACATGGGATGAGAGTCTTCCCTATGTCAATCATAGCTACAACTGAGCCCTGCATAGCTCAACTGGCCATATCCCCTTTCAGGTGGGGTTGGGATTCTAACCATTGGGCCCCATGGATGTTGCACTACCCCTGGCGACCACCTCGGTCGATTCATCCCTTGCTCCACCAGAAGCTCACAAAGCCACCCGATTCATTGAGCGGATCTGACACGTTCGCCAACATGTTTAGGATATTCTACAAAAGTCTAATTCCAAGTACAAGCAACACCATGATCAACATCAGGTGCCACATAATTTTCAGGTCAGTGAAAAGTTTGGTTGCATTTGTAGAAATAATGCCTTACAAGGCCCCATCAGAAGCTTCACCCACTCTGTTATGGGTCGTACACCATCACCAAGGTTGTGGGTGACAATGATTTTGAACTCAACATTCCCCCCTTCCTTGGTCTGCATCTAGTCTTCAACATGGCTCTCCTTCTAGCATATTTCCCACCATTATTCGACACCTCAAGAGATAGAAGAGAAGTTGACACCAAAAGAACTCAACCTTGACTACATGTAATAGGAATATAGTGATCAGATTGTGTACACACAGATCAAGGGCACTCGACAACAAAGGATCCAACTTTATCAAGTTGTCAAAGCAGGGCAACTCCTGCACCAAGGAAAGTGGCTCACCTGGGGCCAATTTCTATAGAAATTTCCTCATCTTAAGGGGAAAATCATTGCAATGGAGACCATTGCTTCATAAAGAGGAAATACTGATCCAGGTGGATATCGATGGCCACCCACCTAATACACTGGCTCGAAAAATAGTTTTCCACCTTGGTGATTTTTCGACAGTTTTTCGAGTTCCAAATTTCCGGGGCTGTTTCGAGGTCCCAAACAAAATTTTTTGGGGATTTTTTCTTCTCGGTTAGACCTTTCCAATGAGATATCATGTGCCAAAAATGGAGATCGTATGAAAAATTTATGACCCTGGGAAGTTGATGTACTAACTTACCCAAACAGGGCCCACATGACTTTTGGCACTTCATCTCCTAGGGTTAGGTTTTTTGATGTCTAGGGTTTTTTAAATTCTTGTTTATTGTAAAAGGCCTTCAAAGCCTCATTTTAATCATCTTCTTGCGAATGAGCGTAGAAGTCACATATATTCTTAGAGATAATCCGCCACCATTCCAACAAACTTGTTTTCCACTACATTTTACAGTTTCAGCTTATTTCCTTATTGAATAGAAAACCAATTTTATTGTATCTCTGTTATTTTGTGTTAAACATTTTTTAATAATCGTATTCATTTTTTTCTTCTCATAAAATCCTGATCACCGTGGTTTGACAGTAGATATGCTTCAAATTGCATGAGACCTCCTACAACAACTCTAACCTCCAACTACCCTTTGCCAACCAGTATGTAGCAGATTCACCATTGCATGTCTGAACTTAGGAGTTTTTGTAGAGTCGAACTAGGAGCAATTTTCAAATATTTGATAAAATAGTTAGACAACCTTAATGACTAAATATCAAATTATTTCCTTTAAATCATGAATGTTGAAAACAATGAGATCGAATGAAACAATCCTCATAAGTGCAATAATGGTAATGAGGGGAGTTGTAGTCAAGATGTGCTACGAAATGTCCTGATGAGTTTGCAACGTACTAAAACTAATTTGATTTGACCTTCTAAAGGGTAGAGGGACAAAGTGGAGGGGTTTGAGCACATAGTGGAGGCAGTGACATGTCAGACTAGTGGTGGCATAAGGGTGATGGTGATGGTTGTCTATTCGTGTGATGAGATGAAGGTATAAATCAAAGGTATGAACCAAAGGTATGGGCCAACATTCAACCTTAAATTTATTTTGTGCTAAGACCTAATAAAACCATAAGGAGAAGATGAAACATAAAACTTAAAAAAGACTAAGGATAAAAATTAAAAACCCAAAGATGAAATTGACCCTTAACAACTTCATGTGATAACAAGCGACTACACTCATTCATAAAAAGATAATACAAGAGGTCGAAAGGATGGTCTTTTAACATAAATAAATAACCCTAAAGGTCCAAAACCCTAATCCTAGGAGGAAAAGTGACAAAAGGTGTTTTGAAATGCCAAAACTTACTTTTTGGCATTAGTTTCTACAACATCATTTTGAGAATGTCACTTTCACATCCAATATATATTTGGTGCACATAGTATCCAATCAAAAATATTTAGCTAAGAAAAACAATAAAGTAGCATGGCCCCACTTTTCCAAATGTAAATACAGGCCCACATCACTTCTCTAAAAATATTTTGAAGGGCCTCAAAATGCACCTAGAAGTTTAGGACCTAGAAAATCCTAGAAAATCATAAGAAGACTGCCCATATTGAGAACCATATTAGGTTAGTCAAAAAGGTTGGCATAACTGATATCTGAATGAGTGCACAAAGTTGGTGGACAAAAATGTTGCAAGAGGGTC
This sequence comes from Picea sitchensis, assembly GCA_010110895.2. NCBI lineage: Eukaryota > Viridiplantae > Streptophyta > Pinopsida > Pinales > Pinaceae > Picea > Picea sitchensis. The sequence continues at coordinate 382,569 of SNQJ01S0000939.1, forward strand.
AATAGGAATGCAGACGCAGAAGAACACGTGTGCATTCCCAGGAACGTGAACACGTTCTTGATGTTAGAGGTTCAAAAAAACTTGAACCTCCACTTAGCATGACACATAGGCACATTGATGAGAATGCATGTGCAATCTTAAGAACACATGCATGTTCCTATTGTGCACTTTCTTAAGGGATTGCAAATGTGACTTGTGCCCAATTGCATAGACGACACATCACATTTTTCTTTGATTGAGATAGAGAGGAGCAGAGAAGCAATCAAAGTCTTAAGATATTTCCACTGTGTCCAACTCAACCCACGTATGCTTGAATTTTTCTCTCGCTCTAGTTATTTTTTAATTTTATTCAGTTAACGTAATATCTTCTAAAATAATCTAAAGTATGTAAACTTCTAATCTTCTAAACAAATTTGATCTAGAAAATTCATAGAGAGTCACCTCTTTTATTTCCTAAAGTTTTCGCTCTAAAAATAACTCTAGAGAATTTACAATAAAAATAGAAGTGGAGGGGAACATTTTGCATCTATGCCTCCCTTAATATCAACCTCCAACATGCCCAACATACTTGGTAGCTTCAAAAAGTCCTGTTGGGAAATTCTATGTATGACCCATTTGAATTAAATTTTGTGTAATAAACCCATTTGGAACTTTTAACATTTATTCATTTAGGACAAGAAACAAGATCCAATGTTTTTTTTCTTCATCATTGAATCATATTCTACATTCATGGGTTGGCCACCTTGAGATCACTTGTCCATGAATTAAGTGGCACAAGAGAACCTAGCCAATTGTCCTTGGCCAATTCATTATACTTCATTGTATCATCCATCACAAGTGGCCAAGGGAAATTAACTATTATTTTTTAATACATGGATAGAATGTTCTAGTTTTATAGGATTGGACCTGGAATAAAAACCAAGTTAGATACTTGGGTATTTCAAAACAAGATTTGATGTCTCTTTTTATTGATCCTTGAACTAGACAACAACCACCTATCAACAAGAAACAAATTTGTATGGAATAGTGCATTTTCCCATAGTTTAATCCTAACTGGATGGATAGGTGGTTCATGGTGTTTGATAAAACTCCCTCCAATAACAGGGAGGTACCTTTGTATGTTTTGAGAAAATTATGGACAAATTTTGTATTGGGTCATCGTGTGAACTAGTTCGACATTAGTGATTTCTAGGGGGTAGGTAGAGGGTCTGGACATGACCAAGAGTGTGCTAGGAATGATCCCATGCTAGTTCCTCATCCCCCCAGGAGAAGGCCTAACCCCCCTTCCCAGCATCCTCCCATCACATAGGGCTTGGAGAAAACATAAGTAGCTTTATCAACCTTGACTAGAAGTCTTGTGCAACATGCTACTTTTGTTGTGCTATCTTGATAGGAAGTGCCTACTCATGACATTGACATAGGGGTCAAACATTCAACCCCTAGGGAATAGTGCACTGGGGAAAGGGCACATGTATAGAGAAGTTGTTCATGTGAGCCTCACATATGCTTGATTTGTTGGTGGAATTGCTATGGGCCTATGGAGGCTATTGAAAAACAAAGATTCCTGGAGGAGGTTGGTATCTTAACCATCTCAATGTTATTTATCATTGTATATTTATATAATATTATGTGTGTTTATTTCGATATTTTATTGTATGATGTTTTGCAGTTGCTACACCCTTATAGCAGACCCTCTACGCCGATAAATAAATTAGTGTTTGTATCCACTACTGATGTAGTAGTAGAGGTATCTTGGTCATTTATTGTACCAAATACATAGGTATGTGTCACATTTGGTAAATTCACCATAGTGATTTCTTTATTTTTTGGCATCCTTAAATTAATAATGTTCTCATGTTTATGGGACTAGGCAATGGTGAGAAATTTTAACCTAGGATGGACAAGTTAGTTGCTTCATAGTTATCACGTGTTGAATTAAATCTCATTTAGATATAACATTTGTTGTATTTATGTTTTTGAATTTTTTTGTTTGGTACTAATAAAAATAGTATTAATATGTATGTAGGTTGTTGACATTTTTTCCAGTTACATTACTAGTCCAGTCCTTGGGCACCCTGTCGTATATTTTGAGTTACCTATTTCCAGGCTAAGCATTATTCCATCAATTGTACATCTTGTGGGGGTTCATCGATTCCCATTCCCACCATATTTAATAATATATGCATCCTCAGTGTCTACACCTGCAATCCACCCACCCACACCACCTCTTCCATCACATCCATCCACAGTGGATGAACCCATATGTCACCCACCCCCACAACCATTTCCATATGCACCATCCACCAAGGTTGAAAAAGTAAATGCTGCCTCAAAGAAGGTTGTATAGTTGAGTGTTCCACTTTCCACTAGCTCTCCATCGATGCCCGAGATATTCACTATAAGATAATTTGTTGATGATAAATTTTTATGTATCATGGATGGAATTGATTTTAAATGTATTTGTTTAAATTTCATGATTTGATCCTTGTAACTGATGCAGGGTGGAACCGTTGAGACATTAGGGTGGTGGAGGAGGGTAACAACATTGTGATTTTCAGTACCATCTACGATGAGTTGTCTTATGTTGTATTACAAAGTATTATTTCGTAATTATTTTAATTCATTGTGGAAAAAAACGTATAACAACGCTTTTTCTTTGTGTAGTTTCTGAAGCAATGAACCATGCCTTGGTGAAAAACCACTCGAGGTGATTCTTCGAGTAAGAGAAGAGATATCAAATTTCAGGATGCTCGTCAAGGTGGAAAGGGTGCAATGGTCAATGAGTGACCAATGATTTCCATTTTGTATCTAGGCCACCATATGGAAATGTTTTATGTTAGGGTCGATCCATGTGGATATTGGTGGCCATCCACCTCTTCCAGCTATATCACATACAACTTTAATCTTGGAAGTTATAGTTTTCATTTTGGTAGTTTTTTGTTACACGATTTTTAGTCCCAAACTTTCAGGGCCATTTTGAGGCCCTAAACAACGTTTTTTTGGACTTTTAAGAGGCTAGGGGATGCCAATGATATATGTTAACCTCCGAAGGAAGTTGTACTTCTCAAATAGACCTTTCCAAAGAGGTATCAAATTCCTAAAAAAAAGATCGTATACAAAATTTACGACCCCAGGAAGTTGATGTACCAACTTACCCCATCGGGGCCCACATGAATTTTGGTTCTTCATTTCCTAGGGTTAGATTTTTGGATGTATAGGGTTTTTGATTACTTATGGATGATAAAAAGGATCGAAGGCCTTATTTTTAAGGTGATAATATGAATGCACATAGCCTCCACATGTCTTCTCAGAGATTATCTACTACCATTTGAGCAAGATTGTTTTCATTCTGGATTTTACAGTTTCAATAGATTTCTTATTTAATAGAAGTTAAGTTCCATTGTATCTCTATTATTATTCTCTATATATCTCTATTAATTTTATAGATATATGTTTCATTTTGTTTCTCTCATAAATCCAGATAAGTGGTATCATAGTGGTCTTCTCTTCATTTTTTTCTCTGTGCATGTCCGCAACAAGGTTAGGGTATAAACAATTGGGACTTAAACTAATTGAGCCTTTGCAAGATCAACCTCACTGAACCTGGCGGTCTCCCACGGGAGAAGAAAAGAGAGATAATGGTGCAGGATATCCCTTTAAACTGTTTCTTTAGGAATCCCTCTCATGAAAAATGAACGATATGATGGATAACTTTGCACAAATCCTTCGACAACTGCCAACAGACGACACATCTACTTCAAGTGGAGACACCACCCCTTCAAAATACAGATCAATTTTGATATTCCTATACTTGAAGGTCAAATAGAAGTGAATGTTGTAGACAAATTGTTAAACCTTCTAGAAGGGTATTTCTCTGTCCACCATTTTTTTGATAGAGAAAATATTACATTTGCACTCCTCAAGGTCGTCCCCCATGTCAAATATTGGTGGGATACTTTTGGTGAGAAAAAGGAAACAAAGGGATCTACATTATTTGTAGTTGCACCCACTTGGGGTTCCTTCAGGGATGTTATTAAGGAACAATACTAGAATGTTGGAAGTTATGACAACTTATATACAAGATGGACCACACTATGGTAGGAAAGGGACCAAACAACGTCATATTTCACTAATGTCTTCCATGCCTTGAACACCAAGTTGGGTATCAAAGAATGTGAGCGACATTTGATGCTAAAGTATCGTGGATATCTGAACAAATACATCTGGATATAAATGGAATTTATGAACATTTTTTACTTGGGCATGACGTATCAATATGTTGTCAAAATTGAGTAGAATCTTAAGCAAAAGATGTGGCAGTTTGGGTTTGCAAACCCCTAACACCATAAGAGGGGAAAAGGTGACCCCAACCCATAGAAAAGAGGGCATAGCAAGGATGGATAGTCTCAGGACAACCATTCCAAACTAAAAAACAATAAGAGAAATGGGAAGAAAAAGAAATACACTAGGAAATGATGAAAGTTCAATAAGATCACTTTCCATATCACTGTTGAATGTTGGTCAAAGGAGTCATTGGTGGCTGAGGTGAAAGCCTATAAATCAAAGGCAGGCTCTGAATTTGAGTTAGAACCAAAAAAAGGGAGACAAATAATTGATTCAGAGCCCAGTTCCACTGTTTCTACCACCACCAAGGTCCATCCCGATGAACCTGATGAACCAAAGGAAGGTGAGCACCTCTTTCATTTACAAATTTGGGTGAAGGGTACTCCGCTACACTTAATCATTGATATCAATAGCCAAAAGAACCTCATCTTAGCAGAGGTTTTCAAGCAGTTGGATCTGCTGAGATCACCACACTCACAACCATACACCATCAGATGGCTCCTCCAAGGTAGCGATCTCTATGTCAACCAATAGTGTCACCTGGCCTATGACATCAATCCCTTCAAAGATGAGGTATTGTGTGATATCACCCCCCTTGAAGTTTGTGATGTTATTTTGGGCCAACCTTATTTATGGAAACATCATGATGTATATGATTCTAGGCCTTATATTGTTATTATTACTTTGGATAGGAAATTATACAGGATACCAGAGGTATTCTCATCTACCGCCATTTCCTTTATCTCTGCCAAGAAATGCATAAAGGTCATCTCTCAGACCAAGAATTGTGTCTTCTTTGTGATTCACACTCAAAGTGAGAGGAAGGATGCAAACACATCCATGCCCTCTGCGACAGGTCTCTCCATGCATCTACAACAAGTGGATAAGGTCATGGAAGAATACAAAGACATCTTTGCCTCACCCATTTGGGTACCTCTTCACTGTGAGGTGAAGCACTCAATCGATCTGACGCTCTGTGCATCGCTACCCAATGGGCCAATATATCACCACTCTCTATTGGAAAATGAGGAAATAAAGTGCCAGATCCAAGAGTTGTTCAAAAATGTGCACATCCACCCAATCTCATCACCTTATGGAATACCAATCATGATTGTGTAGAAGAAACATGGGTCTTGGTGACTCTACATTGATTACTAGGCCCTAAATAAAATCACAGTTGGGAACCGGTACCCAATTCCATTAATTGACGATCTCCTTGACCAACTCAAGGGGGAAAAATACTTTAGTAATATTGATCTGTAATCCGACTAACACCAGGTCCCAATAGAGTAGACCGATGTATGGAAGACTGCCTTCAAGTCCAAAGAAGTTATTTTTGAATGGTTGGTCATGACTTTTGGCTTAACAAATTCCCCAACAACTTTCACGAGGATGATGGATGATATCTTGTAGCATTTCACCAATTATTTTGCGGTGGTGTATTTGGATGACATCCTCATCATCAATACAAATTGGGCGAAACACTTGCAACACATTGAATAGGTTCTGCAGAGTCTACGAAAACACAAGATATATGTAAATTTGGAAAAATGCTCCTTCGACATGAACATGGTCCAACACCTAGGAAGCATTGTTGATGAGCATGGGGTGCATGTTGATCCATCCAAGATCCAGGTCATCCGTGATTGGCCAACCCTGACCACACTCACTGAGCTTTGAAGCTTCTTAGTCCCTGCCAATTTATATCCTAGATTCATGTTGGGATTATCCCGCATTGCATGGTACCTTATCCAAGTGACCAGGGGTGGTGGAAAGGAAATATTTATGTGCGGTGAATCGAAACAAAAAGTGTTCTATGATTTTAAGTAGTGCTTGTGCTCAACCCCGGTGCTCTCATTACCCAACCTACACCATCCTTTTGAGATTCAGACAAATGCTTCAGACTATGTTGTGGGCGCATTTATTACTCAACATGTACATCTTGTGGCCTATCAAAGTGAGACACTATCATATACTTTATGTAAGTACCCCACTTTCTACAAAGAAATGTACTCCATTGTACAAGCCTACTACCAGTGGAGGCATTACATTCTCAGGAAGGAGAGAGTCATCCACACTGATCATAATCCTTTTTAGTTCATGTAGATACAAGAAAAATTGCAAAATGACCACCATCAGAAGTGCTCCATACACTTGGAGCAATTCCATCTCAACATCAAGTATAATATAGGGAGCACCAACCATGTTGTTGACTTCCTTATTTGACCTCCAATTGTCACACTAACCACAATGATACACTCCTGCAGAAATGAGACCTCTGGATGGCCCCAACTCTACGAGAGAGATCCTAACTTCACCACTGCCTACTAGATGTTAGGCACAAATCAATTGTCACTGATTTTCATCTGGAGGATGGGTTGTTGTGCCATCTGGATAATCTCTATGTTCCATCAAGTGAGTGAGTGAAGCTGATTTAGGAAGATCACTATAGTTGGGTGGAAGGGAACCTCGATGTGGAGAATATAGTGGTAGTGTTGCAACAACATTTCTATTAGATGAAACTCCAACAAGATGTCAACAAGTATATAAGGTCTTGCATGACTTGCATCATTATGAAACCGAAAATTAAGAAATAAGGAATGTACAACCCTATTCCTACTCTTGACATTCCATAGGAATCCATATCAATGGACTACATGTTGGGCCTTCCTTCAACCAAGTAGGGAAATGACTATGTTTATGTGGTTGTTGATCAATTTTCCATGATGACAATTCTGATCACCTACAAGAAGAGAATCATAGCATATGCCACTCCTAATCTATTCATTGAATTAGTGTGGGTAAATTTTAGGATACCACAAACCATCTTCTTCTATTGGGACAATGAATTCCTCAACACATTTTGGTCGAGCCTATGGTCACAACTGGACACCAAGCTCACCAAATCTATGACCTTCTACCCCAAAGTGGATGGCCAAACTAAGGTCCTCAACAAGATGGTTGTGCATATTTTGTGCATGTACAATTACAAGAATCCACACACATGGGATGAGAGTTTTACTTATGTTCAACATAGTTACAATAGATCCATACATAGCTCAACCGTCCATGGCCCCTTTCAGGTGGGGTCAGGATTTCAACCATTGGGTCCCATGGATGTTGCACTACCTCTTGTGTCCACAAAGGAATAATCCTCCTATGTGCAAACTGAAGCTGAAAAAGCCACCTGATTAATTGAATGAATCCAACACATCTTCCAACAGGTTCATGATATTTTGTAGAATCCCAATGACAAGCACAAGCAACGCCATGATCAACATCGGTTGCCACATAAGTTTTAGGTGGGAGATAAAGTTTGGTTGCACTTGCAGAAAGAATGCCTTATAGGAACCCATCAAAATATTTTTCCACTTTAATATGTACCTTACACCATCACTAAGACTATTGGTGACAATTCTTTTGATCTCAACATTCCCCCCTTCCCTTGCTTGCACCTAGTGTTTAATGTGGACCTCCTTTTGCCATACTTTCCACTCTTATTAAACACCTCCGAGGTAGCAGAACAATTGACACCAATAGATATCAACCATGAGTGCATGGAACATGAATCCATTTTTAATATTGTGGACACACAGGTCAAGGGAACTCGCCAATAAAATATTGAGCTTTATTAACTTTTCAAAGCGAGGCAACTCCTACACCAAGGAAAGTAGCTCACTTGGGGCCAAATTCAACAGAAATTTCATCATATGATGGGGGAACTCAACGTAATGGAGAACATTTATTTATAAGGAGAGAGAATTGATCCAAGTAGATATCAGTGGCCACCCACCTCGTTCAACTGGCTCACATACAAATTTCATCTTGGCAGTTATAGTTTTCATTTTGGCAGTTCTTTTTATAGTTTTTCGAGTCCCAAACTTCCAAGGCCATTTTGAGGCCATAACCGAATTTTTTTTGGACTTTTTTGGGGACAAGGTTTTCCAATGGCATTCCATGACCCCCATCATAAGTTGTACTTTTTAGATAGACCTTTCCAACAAGGTATAAAATGCCTAAAAAGAAGATAGTATGGAAAAATTACTACCCTGGGAAGTTGATGTACCAACTTACCCCAACGGGGCCCACATGAGTTTTGGCACTTCATCTCCTAGGGTTAGGTTTTTGGATGTCTATGTTTTATAATTACCTATGGATGATAAAACACTCTGGAAGCCTCATTTTTTAAGGTGCTCAGATGAATTCCCATAGCCACCACATCTCTTCCAAGAGATTAGATGCCACCATTCGAGCAAGATTGTTTTCATTGTACATTTTAGAGTTTCAACAGATTTCTTATTTAATAGAAGTTAAGTTCCACTGTATCTTTGTTATTATTATTTTTATATCTATGTTAATGTTATATATATATGTATTTTTTTTTTTCTCTCATAAATCTGGATCAAGGACACTTGTTGTCATTTTGTAAAAAATGTATAGTTTAGACAATGTTGCATATATATATTTCCTGGCATGTTTTTAATGAATTTCAAAGTGTTTTGATTTCCACTCTTTTTTGTTATATATGAAATTGAAATAAATAAATCTAATCTAAATGGATTTAAATAAATCTAATCTCAAAAGATAACTCTCAGAAAAAACTTTGTATCTCTATTCTTATAAGAGCTAATTCCACATAAAAATACTGCTACAAGGATATTCCTAGGAAACATAGATTCACAATGTTTTATAAAGGCGGAAACCCATATGAACATCATGAACATGAACATAATAATCCATGAGTTGAAATCAATGCACACTTTGGGATTATGGATGGCTTTGGGATAGTGAAAACATGATGAGAAGATGAAATGTCAAACTCAAAATCTCCCATAACCTTCAATTCAAGATCTCTTAGTATGATAAGTTGAATATTGATTTTCAATAGTTGGAAGGAGAAACTCATACATCAAAAGATAGAAGGATCACTTAATGCATCAATGTAGATTTTGATGAGTTTGTAGATTCAATAACTTACATTTAACTAATAGAAACTACGATTACCTTCACAATGTTTTATAAAGGGAGAAACCTATATGAACATCATGAACATGAACATGAACATAATAATCCATGAGTTGAAATCAATTCACACTTTGGGATTATGGATGGATTTGGGATAGTGAAAACATGATGAGAAGATGAAATGTCAAACTCAAAATCTCCTATAGCCTTCAATTTAAGATCTCTTAGTATGATAAGTTGAATATTGATTTTCAATAGTTGGAAGGAGAAACTCATACATCGACAGATAGAAGGATAACTTAACGCATCAATGTATATTTTGATGAGTTTGTAGATTCAATAACTTACATTTAACTAATATAAACTACAATTACCTTTACAATATTCAATAAATCCACTTATTATAAGAGATGTTCATTGAAGACTATACAAAAATATTTTAGGTTCTAGAAACTATTTCACAAAATTTTGATAGATTTATGAAATTTTGATGAAATGAAATAATTTGTTTCTCAATTTGGTTGAGTATTCAAATGGATTTGGTGTGTATTATTGCACTAATCATTGTAATAATTTACTTAATTTGATTTATTACTTTTTAAATTATTAAGGAAGTCTATGTCAATAAAAATAGCTCAGTTTTTCTAAAGTGATTATAAATACTTTCATTACTCATTAACAAATCTCTTATGGTGGAAAAGATTTTTAAGTTATAAATCTATACACAATTGATTCTTCTCTAAGACCTAAATTTGGCGGAAGACTTAAGTCCCATCCTAGTTAATACTCCTCGAATCATAAAAATCATGTAAGCTAACATAATCACAATAGAAATAATAGGGTTGAAACCTCACATTACTCTATCCAAAATGAAACATGGTTCATTACAATGGAAATCACAACATTCTATAAGGGTTTCCTAATACAAAATCAACACATAAAATATAAGTGCACAATAAATCCTCACATCAAATGAAAATTTACCTCAAATTCTCCATTAAGCTTTCCAAAATGTTGTACAATGTAGCCCAAGGGGAGAGCACCTAAATATCCAAATTCTCCACCCTTTACAATGGAGAGAGAGAGAGAGAGAGAGAGAGAGAGAGAGAGAGAGAGAGAGAGGTCTTATTTATAGAGCGAGTCTCTTCTCTTATACAATAAAATATTATTATTTTCTAACTAACTCCATGAAAAGTCCAATAAATATTATAATAATGTATTAGTTAGATATCTCCTCAATCCATGGTTTACCATGTTACAATATGTGGACATTATCCTCTCCAAATCAATTCACACTCATCCAAAAATAGTAGTAGTATGCACCAAATAAATCTCATGAAGGGGATGCACCACAAAAAATAGGCATCAATCCAATTCAAATGTCAAGTGTCCACATAGAATGTTCCCCCCAAGAATGTGCATGCATGTAACCAATCCACATGTTTGAATTCCAAGGTATACAAATCCATGGATGAACGTACAATATGCCAAGTGTATGGAGCATCCAAAACATAGTATGTGATAAATGAATAGAATTTCCTTTCCTTTCCTTTTCTTGACTTGCTTGCCTAGCATTTCCTTGTCTTACCTTGCCTTTCCTTGCCATCCCATCCCATACCATGCCATGACATGTCATTCCATGACTTTCCATGCCATGCCTTGCCTTTCCATTCCATGCCTTTTCTTTCCTTAACTTTCCATTCCATGCCTTGCCTTGCATTGCCATGGCTTGGCTTTCCTTGCCATTTCTTGCACTGAATTTCTTTTCATTTCCATACCTAGACCTAGACCTAGACCTATACCTAGACCTTGCCTTGCCATGTATTTGCATGTATTTAATTTCCTTTCCATGTCTATCCTTGCCTTGCCTTACATTTCCCTACCTTGCCTTGACTTTCCATGCCATGCCTTCCCTTTCCATGCCATGATTTTCCTTCCCATGTCATGCCTTGCACAGACTTGTGTTTCCTTTCCTTTCCTTTCCATGCCATGCCTTTTATTGTCATGACATGCCTTTCCTTGTCTTGACTTTCCATTCAATGTCTTTCCTTCCCTTTCCATGCTTTCAATTTCCTTACCTTTCCTTCCCATACATATACCTAGACCTTACTCTCCCATGCCTTGCCTTACCTTTATGTTGAGCTCCCATGTTTTCACTCACCATACATCTCGTTTCGCCATTTATTCCATACCTAGGCATTGAAATCCAACTTATTTCCTCCTATTACTACCCTTTTGCTTGCTTAAAGATCTTGATTATAACATGAGGTAAAAGTTGTTTATTTCGATATTTTCTGAAGTTCTTGATAAATTAATTAGGATATTTTGGCTATAGTTTACCAATGATAAAATGACACTTACCTTTTCAATGTAACAACTAGTCCCACACTATTCCTGGCCTTTTAGTACTTGTGCAAGCATTTCGGTACCCGAGATTGTGGCTTCTCCTAGTTTCACGCGCCAAAGATGGAGTTGACGACACGGGTTTTTCTCTTATGGATAATGTGATGGGTGTTGACCATTTCCCCTTCCCCCAACATTCCTCTATTACACAAAATATCAATCCATGAGAAAATCTTCTAGTGCAGCACCAAATCGGGGTCTAAACTCAGCACAAGAACGATATCTCAGATGGTTAGAATGATTTCCTAAGATAGAGGAAATCGTGGTTAGTAAGCTCTTCTAGTTTTGTTAAGTTATTTTTTCCCCTGAGTTCGCGAGAATGGGGGAAAGCAATGTAATATGATATACTCAGAACTTGATATATATAGAGGGATTCTCTCTGTTTAAAAACTGATTTGTACATACCCTTTGTTGAATACAATAAAATAATGTGTTACTTATCTCTTGTTCTATATATTATGATGGATATACTATGGGAATATTAGGGATTTATATTTGATATTAATAAGAATTTTGATTTATTCCTACTTATAATGTGGTGAGTTACTGAATCGTTTTTGCTCACTACTTGGGAAGGCATGGGCCCACCTCCCCTGTTAGGTTGAGTTATTTGTATACTATTTATTATTTACTTTGTTGTAGCTGCATTTTTTAATATATTTGTGTGGAAAGATCTTTAAACCATAGGATTTTTTTTTTTTTTGTGCATTCTTTACCCATTGGGGATTTGTCATAAGCTGTAAACCAAACTTCCCTTAGTACAATGGAAAGGTTTTCATATGGACAGGTAGATTTGTGAATGAATGATTACATGTTTTCATTTCACCAAAGCATAGCTCTTTTCTGTAGAAGCTTGAGGATTAAATACGTTCCAGAATTTATTGCCAACTTACTTAACCACGAATATCTAATCTAAATGCTTCACACACTTGATGAATAATATAAGAGCTCATATGATCCAATAAATAAACTGAACTAAGATCTTGAAATCATCTAATGTTTGTGTGACAACCTCGATTTATAATGAAATAGATAACGTGTTGACTCTGGATTGATGAAGACTGGTTTATTGAGTAAATTCTAAGATTTGGAATGAGATTCATGATCACACTATAACTTCCATCTGCTTAAGAGAGCCACTTCATTGCTTATCCTAAGATAAGAATAATTAATATTAAGTATATATAGAAGTTTTGTGATGACCTGGTCACATCTTAAGAAGCTTTAAATACTCTTTGACTGTTGAAAGAATGGATTGTATCTGCAGAGGATTTAGTTGTTATATTCGGACTCTGTGGTATTAAGGGAATAAGTTATTAATGGGATTTTGTCTCTGGGATTTGATTTATTTTCTTGCTGAGTGTGGTTTGACCTCTAGAGGTATTGCAACAACAGAGAGATGATATTTTAGGGGACAAGAGCTTATTTTTAATAGAATTGCATGCTGTGTGTTCACATTCGAGTTTAGTTTTAATAGAGTGAAAACTATGTGTTTACATTCCTCACTGGTAGTTGTAAGTTTTCTTTAAAATATATTTTTATTTTGTTGCTTCACCCACTAATTGAAGTGTTAAGATTTTTGGAAAGACTCTTTTAGAGTCATTCCCATGCATACCTATTTTTTTTCTGTGCGTAAGAATGTAGTAGCACCTTGTAGTCTGTCTTGCTTGTTGTGAAGTAAGTTTTTTAGGTTACGAATAGGATTAGTCATTAGGAATTACTCTCCAAATGATTAGTCTTATTCTAGTTTTGTAACATGATTACATGGAGACTTGAATGGATCCATATTGTTGACTGATAGAGACATTCGCCTGAGTAATTTCTATTATGTTTTCATTTTGTTTCGCATTCCCTTCCCGCATTGATAAATAGATGATTTCTTTTTATACATAAAATAGAGTTTAAGTAGTTGATTCCTTAGCTTGTTTATTGATCATCTATGTGGAGTAGTGGTTGATTTGCTTAATTTCGTGCATAATTATTAGGTTATCTAGTTCTCTTTCTCCTTGAAAGACAATTTAGGATACACTTCTGTCATTTGCATGGACATACTGTGCTTGCAGTTCATCAGTTTACGAACCTGGTTGACATTTATGTGGGAAATTATTACAACAATTAAATAGCCCAATATTTTGGCACCATTGTCAGGGAACTGCTAAGAGGTAAACAATAAGAAGCTAGTTTTTGTTTCACAATTTGATTGTTTTCTATGAGAGTTATTTTCTTTTTCTAGATTGGTGGCAAAAAGACAGTAAGACGGAAGGTAAGAACCTACGTTGCCACTATTGTGAGTCCTTCCAAACCCTATCTGGCATATGTTTAACTCATGGTTAGGCCTAGGGATATCAAGGGTAGATTTTTACAAACTAATATTCTAGAAATTTTGTTTGGTAGCAATAAAACCCCTCCTATTAACCTGACTGAAAGATACGCAGGAAGCTCATAGAGGGAGGGTTCTGTGTCAAGGGTGACCACCCTGCAATATGAACAAAAAGTGGAAAAGGTCTAGGGAAAAGAGGGAGACTCCCAGGACCAACCAGTTGAAGGGCCACTGGTTGGTAGGCCAGTTTCAAACATCGATCCAATATTAGAGCAGATTGTCAACCAGAAGCATATATATCAACTTCTTAAGACCCCCCACAACGTTGTCATTTCAAAAGTAGAAATTTATGTGGTGGGAGGAAATCTAGGATTGCAAGTAGGAGACAACTTCACCCTTCATCAAAATCCAGTAGCTGATCCACCACTATCACCAAGCCCATAGGAATTTAGTATATTTGGCCACATGGCATACAAAGAAGAAATAAATAGGGAACCAAAACAAGAGACCACCTTTAGATTCCCCATAATTGACTTAATGTCAAATGTGAACATGGAAAGTATCCCCCCTTCGATCCTTCCAAATTTTAGAGGTATGGTTACAGAGGATCCAGACACTTTTCTCTTTGAGTTTGACATTCTCTGTAGAAGCTATAATTATGTTGATGATGCACAAACAATAAAATTGTTTCCAACAACCTTAAGAGACTCTGCTTTAAGATGGTTCATGGGAATTGAAGATTACTCTATTTGATATTGGAAAGACATGAAAATTACTTTCCTTAAAAAATATCAAGACTACTGTAGGACCATAGAATCCCACAATGACATCATAAGATGCAACAATCAGAGGAGGAGAGTCTTGAAGACTACGTAGAAAGGTTTCTCTATAATCTTTAGAAAACCGAACAAAGTACTTTAAATAATGATACCATCGAGACTATCTTCCTCAAAGGGATATAAGAAGAATACATTGATGTGATAAATCTGATGGGTGTAGGTGATATCTCTCAATTTCCATTTGCTGACATTTGTGATTTATGCAGGAGATATTCTAGGAGTCGAGCAAAATCTGGTAAGGGAATAAGAGATGTTTTTCCAAAAGTAACAAAATCAGTTGCAGAAGGTGGAGTATCAAGGACATAATTAGGAAATTTATTGGAAAATTTTAGAACAAAATTCTTGGTACTCTTAGTTATCATCTAAATATGTTTCAAGTTAAGAAAAAGAAAGAAGAAGAGAAGGTTGTTGTTTATATTGTTTTTCCCCGTTGTCGAAAGAAGCATCCATTCAAAGAATTCCCATTGGATAATGTGCAGGTTTCTGCAATATGTACTGTGGAGGATCATGAGATAGAGAATTACCCCTCATTGCCCAGACTTAAATCTATATATAAAGAAAATAGGGAGGTGGAATAACCTTATTTTCAAGATGCACTAAAGAAACCATGGAATCCAAGAGCCCAAGGTTCATCCCAAGATCCTTTTTCATCATCGTTTTCACCCTATAATGCTTATCAACAACAATGGAACACTCAAATTCCATGGAAAAACACTTGGCCACAACAACAAGCTCAAACTCAGCCTTGGCAGCAAAATTGGAGAGGTAACCCTCATGGGATTATGCCTTAATAACAGTTTCCAATGCCTTATCCTAACTACTCACAATACCCCCCACCCATGCCATTATTGTATCTGACTACCCAAACAACAGTCCCACAATTACCACAACTGGCTGCAAACCAAAACCCTCCCAGACCAACACAAATGCATGCACAACCGAAACCGAATCCAAACAATAGAGATGCAAATCCCACCTTTAACGATGAGATGAAACCCTTTCTATCGTACCTGATCACTCCTATTCTGATTCAAAATATACATCTGATATCAGGAAAGGTCATGAAACCAAGAGATTCCATGATTGTCATTTAGGAAGAAGAGGAAAGTCCTGAACAACCAAAAAATCACAACCAACCCATAAACATAGTTACTCCCTCCATTTAGACACAAACATCTACTACTCCTATAGAGCAGCCACAAACACCTAAAATTACACCTTATCTAGAAAGGACAGCTATAGAAAATCCAATAGTCCTCCCTCAATTTGACTTGGAAGATGAGCTACATAATGTTTGTGTCAAAATACCCCTACTGCAAGCTATAAAGAATATTTGTATTTACGCAAAAACTATCAGGGATTTATTCATTAGGAAACCTAGAAGGAAACAAAAATATCCCCCCACTATCCATGTAGCAGGTCAAGTGGTCAAGCTAATTTCTAGGAAACCATTGGTGAAAAAGTACGGAGACCCCGAAAACCCCATTGTCACCATTTCCATTAATGAAGTTCCCATAGGAAATACTTTGATCGATTTGGGAGCTGTAATAAATATAATGGCCATTATGACCATGGAAACATTACAATTGGATACTCTCTGGCCCACACCCATGATTCTTGAACTTGTTGATAGATCTAGGATCAATCCTATCGGGGTTCTCGATGATATATTGACAATTCTAAATTATTGGGAGTATCCTGTATATTTTCTAGTTATCCAACCTAAAACCAACATGGTAGGCCACCTTGTCATTCTTGGGAGACCATGGTTGGCCACAACTAATGCTTTCATTGGATGTAGGTCGGTGGATATGACCATATCATATGGTCTAGCTATGAAAAAACTCACTCTTTACCCACCTGCCAAACCAACACTACAAGACTCTTAGCAGGTGTTCGAATCTTGTGAAAATGCAGAAATTGAACCTCTTGAAGACAAGGAAATAAAGTCTTTCTAAGATGCATAAATTGAATCTCTTAAAACCGTGGAAATTAAATATCACAGAAAAAAAGAAATTTGACATCCCCTTGTAACCCTCGAGAAAGCGGGGGGATTGAAAATTCAATCAGAAGATGATTTTCTAAACTTCTTTATTTCTGTTGTGGATTGTACTCAGTTTCCGGAAGTACCTCAAACTTATAATCATATTTTTCACAAATATTTTCAGGAAAATTTTGATCCAAAGGGAACTACATCTTTCCTTGTGTCAGCCATCAAAGAGACAACAAATCCCTATTGCATAACTGTTGAAATTAGCCCAAGAAAAACTTTGAATATCAGTGCTGACCTTGATTCTGATTAGCAGGAACAATTAATCTGCCTATTACAAAAGAACTCTGGTGCATTTTCCTAGGACTATAAAGACATGCCTGGCATTCACCCAGACACATGTACACATCATATTTACCTTCAAGAAAATGCCAGACTTGTTTGGCAGCCACAACGTCCTATGAATCCTGTCGTAAAGGACATAGTAAAAGAAGAATTACAGAAGCTGCTAGATGTTAACTTTATATATCCTATATTTGATATCAAGTGGGTATCTCCACTTGTAGTTGTGCCTAAAAAGGAAATAAAGTGGAGAATATGTGTTGACTATCGTGAGTTTAATAAAGCAACACTGAAATATTATTTTCCACTGCCTTTCATTGATCATGTATTGGATACCATAGTAGGTAAACATTACTTTTCCTTTTTGGATAGTTTTAGTGGATACAATCAAATTCAGATTGCACCAGAAGAACAGGAGAAAACCACTTTTACATTCCCTTGGGGGACATTTTCGTATAGATTTTTTACATTTGGGCTGTGCAATGCCCCTGCCACTTTTCAAAGAGTTGTATTGGGGATCTTTGCTGACTTGATTCATGAGTGTGTTGAGATCTATATGGACGATTTTTCTGTCTATGGTGAGTCTTTTTCCAAAGCACTTGATAACCTAGAAAAAGTATTGATTAGGTGTAGGGAATATAATGTTTCCTTGAGTCATAAAATGTGTAATATGATGTCACAGTAGGGCATTTTTCTTGGGAATCATGTTTTTTCTTCAGACATCAAAGTGGACCTGGAAAATATTAAGGTCATCATGCACTTTCCTGCACCCCATTCACCAAAGGAGGTAAGAAGTTTTTTAGGTCATGCTGGATACTATAGAAGGTTTATTGAAAGTTTTATAAAGATAATTACACCTATATACAAATTGTTATCTGAATATACTAAATTTTTGTGGGATTCTCAATGTCAAATTGCTTTTGAAATCTTGAAGGAAAAGTTGTCTACAACACCAGTTCTGAGGAGACCAGATTGGACCCTTCCGTTCCATATTTGTACTGATGATTCAGACACTACTCTTGGGGATGTCTTAGGACATAAACATGATCGGTTATCTTATGATATCTATTACAATAGTAAAAGATTATCACCAATTGAGTTCAACTACACCGTCACAGAAAAATAATTCTTAGTTGTCGTGCATGCTATTAATAAATTTAGACATTATATCACGGGATATGAAACTTTTATTCACACCGACCATTCTGCCATCAAGTTTTTAATGAATAAACCCATTACAAATTGTAGGATCACCAGGTGTCTTCTATTGTTGCAGGAATTTAATATTACCATAGTAGATAGGTTTGGTAAAGAAAACTTGGTTGCAGATTTTCTCTCTCGGATCCATAATAATGATGAAAATACCCCTGTTGATGATAGTTTTTCTGAAGAACATTTCTTTGTTGTTTCCACTAAAATTTCATGGTTTGCAGACATAGTCAATTATTTGGCCACAGGAAATTTTCCTCAACATCTCTCCCCAAGAGAAAGACAACAAATTCTCAAGAACATTGCAACTTATTCATGGATCGGGGGAGATCTCTTTCGTATTGGGCCTCACATGATTATCAGAAGATGCGTATGAGACGATGAAACATATGACATCTTGAGAGCCTCCCATGATATCCCCTCTGGAGGCCATTTCACAGATAAAAGGACTTCTTACAAGGTGCTTCATCAAGGGTATTGTTGGCCAACATTGTTCAAAGATGCTAGAAAGTATGCGAGGAGCTGTGATAGCTGTCATAGAATGGGTAAGCCAATGCAAGAAGATGAGATTCCCTTACAAACCCAAAGTGTTAGTCAAACCTTTTGAAAGATGGGACTTGGATTTTGTGGAGCCAATCTCTCCTTCATCATGGAAAAAAAGGTACATTTTAGTTTTCACTAATTATGTAACTAAGTGGGTATAAGAAAAATCCCTTCGTTCTACTAGTGAAGAGTCAGTTATAGATTTTATTACGAAGACATTTTTACTTACTTTTGCATTCCAAGGGTAATTGTGATAGATAACGGGAGACAATTTACATCTAAGTCAATGCAAGCGCTTACTCAATAGTACCAGATAAAGCACTATAAATATTCTCCATATCACCCACAAGAAAATGGGCAAGTGGAGTCTACAAATAAGGTATTAGAATAAATCCTAACTAATACAATCCATCAACATCACAAAGACTAGGAAGACATGTTTTTGGAAGCGTTGTGCTCCTATAGAACCACATGGAGAAATACCACATGATTTACTCCATATGAGCTAGTGTATGGCAAACATGTTCTTCTTCCTATTGAGATTCAAGTGAAAACCTTTAGGACAACTGCACAACTGGGCATAGATCTACTAGAGGCATAGAAAGAAATAATAGACCAACTCAATGAGCTAGATGAAATTAGGCAATATGTAATCCAACACATTGTTTTGGTACAGGAACAGAGAGCTCGATGGCATGATAAATTCATCAAGAAGAAAGTTTTCAAGCCTGGTGACTGGGCCGTCCTTTTTGATTCTTTGTTTAAGAACTTCAGGGGAAAAATTACTACAATATGTTTGGGGCCTTACAATATCGAGATTGTATTCAACAATGGATTAGTTAGGATAACAACAATTGATGATCGACAACATTCTTTTGTGGTCAATGGCCATTGGTTGAGGATGTATCATCAACCAACATCGAATGATAACTTTGTACGAGATATTTTGCAACAATCTGAAATGGAGTTAGTGGGAAGGGGGTCTCCTTCCCTCTCTTCCACCTCTGATTGAATCTTTTCTTTCAACTTTCTGAATGTATGTACATAAGAAAAATGAAAAAAAATAATAATATAACAAAAAAATAATTCTAACCATAAAAATTAGTTTACTGGTATGGTTAGATAAGGGCCTGTCTGAACACTAGCTTGCTGGCAGATTATCCTAGAATAAAAACTTTTTGTCTACAATTGTCAGACCTTTTACTACATATTCTTCAAATCATTTCGTTTGTTCTCGCGTCAGATGATAAGGGGTGCATTAAGACTCTCCTTCTGACATATTTTCCTCCATCGACATCAACACATCATCTAGGGGATCAAAGTTGGATATTTGAATGGTACTTAGGGGCTTGCATACATTAATGGCAGGGTCCCTCGCTGACAAATGTGGGGATTCATTAATGCCTCCTGTTTGTAAAATATTGCAGGAGATTCGACATCATCACATTAATTCATTCGCAACAAGTTGTACCAATGGAACCTTGACTCTCTTCGTCATCAAAGGTTAACAATCTCGCATTGGTTAACAATTTTCATCAATGGTTGGTAATCCAATGGCTTCCACCCATGTTCGACGACAATACATCTTTCACATGGATGGATTTGTTCCAGAAGTTCAGGTCGTGGTGAAGAAAACTTAGTTATGATCTAGATGACAATTTTTGACAGTCAGTGTGAATAAAAAGGAAGTTGGTTACAAGGCAGCTGCAAAAATTTAGATGGTCTCAAAAAGAGGGGGTTTTATTCCTTGTTAGTAGCTTTCTGCTAAAAGGTGAGACTTCATTCTTAATACAGAGCCTGGGACATGGCCTCAATCCAGCTATCCACCCCCCTGTTTCTTCTCTTCTGTTGCAGTTATTTCCATCATCATCACAATGACAATTTGGCATCAATAATTCTATTCTCTGCTTAGTTTTTTATTTCAAATTTCAGTATTTCCAATAAGTTCAGAATTACCCAAGTTTCAAATATTTTCTAAACCAATTTTGAGTTAAATTTGTATAAGATATCTTCCATCACTACATTTATAGATCACAGAGCGAAATAATGACATGATTAAAGAGAATCGGTGAAAAATGGTGCTCCAAAACATTCCTGCGCCTATACAGGAATGACACTACAGGTACTGGAATACTGTAACCACATTTTAAAAGAGATTCTTGCATGAGAAAAAGTATGATTTCCTCCTTCAGTCTTGAGCATAAACAACATGAACATGACAATAGTATCAACATCATCATTATTTCTTCTGTTATCTATAAGAATTATGCATCTACAGTTAAAACGAGTAATGACTTTCTGAGGTAAGATTTCTTTAAGATTATGTTTGGTTTGTTAGGAACAAAGGATATCATTTTGACAACTTATCATGCTAATCTGACCCATCCTCATTACTTAGCCTTCAAATTTTGGGGCATTCACATATTATGTGGTAACCAAAACCATAATTCATATGTGTAGCACGATGATTTTCCATCCCTATATTCATGTCATGCGAACTATATCCCTATTCGCTCACATCATCCAAGATTTTACCCATTCATATGTATTATCCCTATTCCACAGGTGATGAATTCGTGAAAAAATCTCACATTTATGAAAAATTCCACTTTCACCACGAACTTTAGTAATTGATATTCTCATAAGATAAATCAAGAACGTTTGAATGATTCTTGTTACATTGCATAACTTTGAATTATCATTCTCGTATCGAGTCACTTCGCCATCATTACCATGAATGGAATTCATATCACCCTATCGCAAAGATAAATGGTGCACCACAACGTTTCCAGATGCAGCTATAGTCATTTCCTTGATCGCCATCATTCTGTAGCCATTCTATGCTAAAATTTCCACCCTCCTAGAAATTATCCTCATTCAAAAGACCACGCCCTCTTCGTTCCTCTGAGCATCTTCATCTACCTCATCCCTTTGAGTATTCATCAATTTATCTTCAGTGAAACCCTCATCCAAACCTATATTTCATCATGGTGGTATATTTCCACGAACCCATCTCTCGGCGAGTGCTCGAAGTTATACCTGAGTATCATAAGTTCAAGAAATTATTTAAGGAAGCAGGCTGACATATCTTTTCGCCAAGTTTCGGGGGTTTAATGATTGAGTTGCTATTCAGTTCACGCAGAGCTTCGATGGACGATTGGATAGGGTCATGGATTTAGAAGTAGAGGTTACAAAGGAAACCATATCCAATGTCATAGGCCTCCCTAGGACCAAAGAGTACTGGTTCATGAAATTGACGCTTGGCAGGAAAATTTGCAATCGGTTTTTGAAGGCGCAATACCAAAACGCGAGTTGGGAAAAGGGAGTTCCAAAGGAATACATTATGAATGAATGGAAAGCACCATTGGAAATTTTTCAGAGGAACATAACCTTTGAGGGAAGGTATGCCCTCACATACCAATATCATGTTCGAATTCTACTTCATTTTGAATCAAAGGAACTGATAAATTTCCCGTAATATCTGTAAAAAAATTTAGAAAAAATGTCTAAGATGGTAAAGAGGAATAGTCAAAACCCTCAAAGTAGCTTCTACCATCATGGGTTAGTTAAAATATTGGTGGAATCTGAGCTCCACAAAATAAATAAAACATGGGATCAGTTCCTGCGTGAGAATGCATTTATAGACCAGATCCCTATGGTAGTGGAAGAGGGGTCGAGCACTTTAGGAAAATGACAGAAAAGGGAAAAGATCCATGTGGCAACGAAAGAGGGGACGAGCGAATTGGGAAAGCGATTGAAGAAATACAAGGTACATATTTTAGTGGAAAATAAATCAAACAATTTGCATGAACAACATGGAAAGAAAACAATACCTGTGGCGGTGGAAGAAGGACTGAGAGAATTGGATAAGCAATAGAAAAAAGAAAGAGCTAGGAATGGAAAATGAGAGAAGGAGACTATGATGGTTAAGGCATTGATTGAGATTCCTCCAGTTCATAGGATAACGCTTCATATGGCAAAGAAAGAATCCCCAAATATTGTTGGGCTAGCCCCCATGTACCCATAGGCTACAACACATGAGGATCCAATCCCTGTTGATGGTGATGATTAGGATACCTTTCCCATTTCGAAGTTGTTCAAATTTCCAAGCACCCCAATATTGTGGAACAATATCAACCATGTACAGAATTTGCAAACCCTAATGAGCAACATATAAATGATCCTATTGAGCCAGATGAACTAGTATTTCCACAAGCACAATTGTTCACCCCCGCAAGAGAAGGAGGGTGTAACGATGAAATGTTGAAGGATATGCATATGACTGAAAAGGAGAAACAACAGCCTCAGAATCCAAAGACTTCTAGCATAATTATTCTTGGACCTCCTGAGAAAGGATATGAGGATTGTGAGGGTTCAAACATCATAATAGATGAATCTGTTAGTGAAATTCCCCTGGAAAAGAATCTCAGGAAGAGAAGCAGAAAATTTGAAAAGTTGGAAAAGGAAGTCATGGAGTTGTCTGTCTTGAATAGGTGTATTGAAAGAGAAAATTGACAGTTAAAGGACTCGAGGAAGAAGTTTTAGGAAGAGATTGAGAAACTTCAATAAGGAACCAAGAAGATCAACAAAAAGATTCATAAGATACTTCAGCCAAAACAACCAAGGAGGAGCGGTAGCTTGGAGAAAAAGAACTCAGGCCTCAACATCCTAATAAATGTTGCGGGACTCTCTTAGTGGCTGAAAAGGTTGTGTATTTCAATCTTGAACAGTTTTGGGATCTCTTTGGATGAGTACATGCAAATAATCAGGCTTTGGGGGTAATGTTGGGCTCCCATTATGTCACTCACCATATACTTATTTTGGCCATTTATTCCCTACCTAGGCATTGAAATCCAACTTATTTCCTCCAATTACTACCCTTTTTCTTGCCTAAAGATCTTGATTGTAACATGAGGTAAAATTTGTTTATTTCGATATTTTCTTAAGTTCTTGATAAAATGATTAGGAGATTTTAGCTATAGTTTACCAATGATAAAATGAAACTTTCCTTTTCAATGTAACAACTGTTCCCACACTATTCCTAGCCTTTCAGTACATGCACAGGCATTCTGGTACCCAAGATTATGGCTTATCCTAGTTGCATGCACCTAGGATGGAGTTAGCGACATGGGTATTGCTCTTATGGATAATGTGATGGGTGTTGACCATTTCCCCTGTGCCCAACATTCCTCTATTACATGATATCTAAATCCATGAGAAAATCTTTCAGCGTAGCACCAGATCGAGGTATGAACTCAACACATGAACAATATCTAATATGGTTAGAATGATTTCCTAAGATAGAGGAAATCGTGGTTAGTAAGATCTTCTAGTTTTGTTAAGTCATTTTTTCCCCTGAGTTCACGAGAACATGGGAAAGAAATGTAATCTAATATACTCAGAACTTGATATATATATGGGATTTGCTCTATGTAAAAACTGATCTGTACATACCCTTTGTTGAATATAATAAAAGACCGTGTTACGTATCTCTTTTTCTATATATTGTGATGGATATACTGTGAGCAGATTAGGGATTTATATTTTATATTAATCAGAGTTTTGATTTATTCCTTCTTATAATGTGGTGAGTTATTGAATCGTTTTTGCTCACTACTTGGGAAGGCATGGGCCCACCTCCCCTAGTAAGTTGAGTTATTTGTATACTATTGATTCTTTACTTTGTTGTAGCTACATTTCTGAATGGATTTGTGTGGAGAGATCTTTAAACCATAGGCTTTATTTGAGTTGTGCACGTTCTTTACCCATTGGGGATTTCTCATAAGTTGTAAACCAAACTTCCCTTATTACAATGGAAATGTTTTCATATGGACATGCAGATTTGTGAATGAATGATTACATGTTTGCATTTCACCAAAGCATATCTCTTTTCTGTAGAATCTTGAGGATTAAATACATTCCAAAATTTATTGGCAGCTTACTTAACCACAAACATCTAATCTAAATGATTCACACATTTGATGAATAAGCTAAGAGCTCATCTGATCCAATAAATAAACTGAACTAAGATATTGAAATCATCTACTTTGTGTGTGAAAACTTGGAGTTATAATGAAATAGATAAAGTATTGACTATGGATTGATGAAGACTGGTTTATTGAGTAAATTCTAAGATTTGGAATGAGATGCATGGTCAGACTATAACTTCCATATGCTTAAGAGATACACTTCATTTCTTATCCTAAGATAATAAGAATTAATATTAAGTATAGATAGAATTTTTGTGATGACCTGTTCACATTTTAAGAAGCTTTAAATACTCTTTGATTGTTGAAAGAATGGATTGTATCTGCAGAGGATTTAGTTGCTATATTCAGACTCTGTTGTATTAAGGGCATAAGTTATTAATGGGATTTTGTCTATGGGATTTGAGTTATTTTCTTGTTGAGTGTGGTGTGACCTCTAGAGGTATTTTAGCAACAAAGAGATGATATTTCAGAGGACAAGATCTTAGTTTTAATATAAGTCCATGATGTGTGTTCGCATTCGAGTTTAGTTTTAATAGAGTGCAAACTGTGTGTTTACATTTCTCACTGGTAGTTGTAAGTTTTCTTTACAAGATATTTTTATTTTGTTGCTTCACCTAGTAATTGAAGTGTCAAACTTTGTGGCAAGACTCTTTCAGATTCATTCCCCTGCATACCGATTTGTTGTCTATGGGTAAGAATGCAGTAGCACCTTGTAGTTTGTCCTGCATGTTGTGAAGTAATATTTTTAGGTTAAGAATAAGATTAGTCATTAGGAATTAATCTCCAGTTGATTAGTCATATTCTAGGTCAGTAACATGATTACATGGAGACTTGAATGGATCGATACTGTTGACTGATAGAGACATCTTCCTGACTAATTGCTATTATGTTTTCATTTTGTTTCTCATTCCTTTCCCGCACTGATAAATATATGATTTCTTTTTATACATAGAATAGAGTTTAAGTAGTTGATTCTTTATCGTGGTTATTGATCATCTGTGTGGAGTAGTGGTTGCTTTGCTTAAGTTCATGCATAATTAGTAAGTTATCTAGTTCTCTTTCTCCTTGAAAGACAAGTTAGGATACACTTCTGTCATTTTCTTGCACATACTGTGCTTGCACTTCATCATTTTATGAACCTAGTTGACATTTATGTGGGACTTTATTACAACAATTAAATAGCCCAACACTTTCCATGTCAATCCTTTCCTTGCCTTGCATTTCCTTTCCTTGCATTTCCTTGCCTTACCTTGACTTTACATGACATGCCTTGTCTTTCCATGCAATGTCTTGCATTTCCTTTCCTTTCCTTTCCTTTCCTTTACTTTCCATGTCATGCCTTTCCTTACAATTGCATGCCATGCCTTCCCTTTCCATGCCATGCCTTGTGTTGGAGTGGAATTGATCAGACCAGGGTCCTTCTCAAGCTACCAACAAAAGGTACCGAAGTAGTCTAGAGCGCTGACATTTTCATCTTCCTTGAGGGGAAGAAGTCTCTCTTGAAGCGCAACCAAGGTGAGGAAAATACAGAAGGGTAAGAATGATACTTAGACAAATCCATACAATATCAAGATCACTGTTAGGCTTGCGCAAGATATATTAAACCCAAAACTGTCTGAACATTCCTATCCTAGATTAAAGAAAAAAGAGTTGCATTGTATTCATAAAGAAGCTATATCTAATTTAGAATATCTAACTTAAATATAATATGAAGCAACATCCAAGATAATATGAAGCTAAATAAACAATCATTTCAAAATTTGTTTCTCTCTTTGTATTAACATCATATGGATCTTCTCAATTACATGATTCTACTCAGTTACAGACACAGCTTAGACATGCCAAAGATTAACAAAAAAGATCTAGTACTGAGAGACAAGGTTATCCCAAAACCCTTTCTCTTTCACCATTACAATAGGACATGACTCTGTTACAGCCGTGGTTTGGTTCCAAAACACAGACTCTAGAATTCTATCTAACCTTTACCCAAAATGGACAATAACACCAAAATCAAACCCATTCTAACAAACATATGAACAACTATCTGAAACCTTTACAATTATATTCATCCCATATATATAAGACAATTGGGATCTTTGGGTTTGAGACTTCACATTGTTTATTTTCTTTTTTTGTTGTAACTTCTTTCTTCATGCTAGTTTTGCGTTGTCCTTCCAATCATTTTCAGTTTCTTTCTTCCTTTCATTGTTCGACTCCTCTATGACTTGCGCAATTTATATTTACCAAAATTGGGACTGTAGCATTCCTTTCAGAAATTATATCAAAAAAACGAAGGGCCCAATAAGCTCCGACCACAATACTTGACTCGTCCTCAAGTCAATTCCTTGGTTCTTCCGTGGTCTTTGGATTGGCCTGTTTTTTTCCTTTTCCTTCTGTCTTTATTTTGCTTCCAGTTTCTGTTTGAGTCCTTTCCTTTTCCACTTATTTCAATGAAGGGCCCAACTCCGGGACTAGTTCTAGGGCTCTCTTCCTCACTCCTTGGAAATTTGCGACCTTGTCCTACCACTTTCTGGCAAGGAGTGAAGCTTCGGCCACAAAATCCCGAGTCACATTTGTAATGCATCCCTTAGGCTTGGACATGACCAGAGAGTTCCACTTTGAGTTAGTTGTAGCATCTGCCTGATGCATCTGTAGATAGGCCATTTGAATGATAGGTCAAAATTCCTAAAGCTCTTTCTTAGCTACTGACTGTGCTTTGAATAAAGCATTCAACTCGTTGTCTGCTTGCTGAATCTAGTGAAATTTTTCTTGTTTCTCTAGAGGATCCATGGTGATGGAAACTTCATTGTTGAGTGACTGGATCTTTGTGCAAAATTCCTCTAGAGTCTGGTTGCACCATGAAATAATACCCATCCAGTCGCTAACTTCCCGAAAGATCTTTTTGCATCTCGCAGTTCATTTTTGCAAGGATTCTCTTGCATTATTCCCTTCAAGCACTACTTTTTCCATTTTCTCTTGAAGTTTCTAGGGCCATTGTTCTTCTTCCCACTGACTCTCCTGCAAATTTTCTTCAAGGTTCTCTATACGAATGGCCACCTATTACCATGCTACTTGGAGTAGATTGATTTTCCACACAAGCTCGCCTACTGCACTAGATTTAGGAAGATGTGGTGTTGTCCTTCATATCACTAGCTAGGATTCTGCAAGATTTTCCTTGACCTTTTCCACTTTCTTCTCTATGTGGATCCTTGCGTATTCCTCTTGCATCAGATGTCATTGCACGAAGAGAAATTCCTCCTTGCAAAACTATGCTTCTGATTCAGCCTCTTGGAGCCTTTACTCTAGTTGATCAGTTGAATCTTTGATTATCCCTATTAGTCGTGTTGATGGTCATTGAGCGAGATCACCATAATAAGTAGTGGCCTCCTTGGGTACTCAGACCTGCAGTGGGATTCCATTGGTCGTTGAGTGTTTCGATGGTATCTCCACCTCTTACTCCCTTGTAGATGGACCTTGTGGTTGCTGCACAAGTCTCATCCTTATCGCTGATGGAAGGAATGGGGGCATCTCTGTTTTTGCCAGGCAGAGCTGCACTAGTTCTGCGCATTGTTGTGGGTTCTATAGTAATAGCTCCAATTTCTCTTGAAACAATGTTGGAGTCTGTCTTGACGTATTATCATGATCCTTCTAAACCTCTGGTACTTCTGCCTCTTTTTGGACCATGGTTTTTGTGGTTCCATTTCTTTGGATGGCACTCTCAACATTGGTTGTTGAGAGAGGGAACTGAGTACTTGGGGCTTGTTGTATTGGCACAATTTGAATATCCATTGAAGGAGGAGTGTCTTGAATCAATACAAATTGAAAAATTGACTGGCTCAGGACCTTAGGGCTTAGACCAGTAATTTATGGTACATGCTCGGGTAGGTCCAGGGGATCCAACTGCATGTGCTCAGGTTCAGTTGTTTGGGGTTGGATGGTTGTTTATTTTGGTGGTGATGGGGGTTTTGGGGGTGATTGGGGTTTTTCATTAATTATGGTGGTGGATGTAGTGGTATCGGGTTCAGGGTCATTCTGGACATCAATGATTGTTTGGGCCTCTCGAGTATGAGGTATGGTCGATGAGATTGGCTAAGGATTCATGATCTTCACCGGGGAGAGCCCTATCTTGGGTTTCTTAACCAAAGGGTCTCCAATGAAAGCAACATTAAGACTTCCATTGACATCTTTACTTGTCAACATAGCTTTCTATGGAAATTGTGGGAACATGGGCAATGTCCTCTTCTTGTGTTCTAGAGGTTGAATCTCCTCTTCCTCCTCTTCTGAGTCTGTATGCATTGGAGCATCTTTATTTTTCTCCTCTAGGTCCGAGCTCGGTCCTACCCCTACTTCTTGTCCCATTTTATTCAAGAGTTCTATAGGTAGGGGGTAATGCATCCCCGACTTGCGAGGGTTACATTTCAGTCCTCTCCATGATATTACTTCCTTGTCAAAGGCATCCTCATCTAGATAGAACGACAACATACATGAGTGAAATTATTCGGATTTGACATGCTTGGGCCAAACAAAGGTATGGTGGTGATTCAACCCGAATGCAATATTCCTCGTGTTCAGGGTGAGCATCTCTTTTGGTACATGCAACCTATGAGTTGTGTCTAGTAGCCAGTTGTACCACTTCAATAACGTTGCATTGTTAAATGAAGTTTTCTATGAGTCCAACCTTAAGTGCCAAGGCTCGAATATATTTGGTAATCGACCGTTATCTACTGGTGATAGTGGTCATCCTGAGGGTGGCATCTACTTCAACATGGGGAATGCAATGAGTAGGTATACATAGGTGAAGGTTTCGCCCTTCTACTGATCTTCCTCACATGCTATCAAGAGTTCTTCCAACATATATCTACGTCAATTGAATATTGATCCATTGGCACAAAACTCCGCCACTGATAGGGAATCCAATGTGAACTTGCCCTTGTAATATGACCACATCACCCTGCTAGCAATCACATAGAAATTACTTTTGACCATCTCTAGTAAAATGGGGTCAATCTTGGCTGTGCGCCCCCCCCTCTCTGGGTATGTAACCTTTCATACAAATTGGGTTCTCCCTTTTTCTTCCCATTCTTATTTGGGCCTTTGATCCAGGTGGATATTGGTGGCCACCCACCTATTCCACTTGGACCCCCACCATTGCTTCTTTCAGTTTTGTAGTTTTCGCACAGTTTACTGTTTTTAACAGTTTTTCGGGTCTGAAACTTCTGGAGCCGTTTTGAGGCCCTAAACGACGTTTTTTGGGGTATGTTACGGTCGCAAAATTTCAACATGAAATTTTATGGAAAATTTTGTAGTCATTGGATAGATCTTTGAAATGGGCTATCATACGCCTAAAACGGAGATCGTATGCAAAAGTTACAACCCCGGGAAGTTGATGTACCAACTTACCCAAACGGGCCCCACATGACTTTTGGCGCTTCATCTCCCAGGGTTAGGTTTTTGGATGTATAGGACTTTTGGAATTCCCGTTTATTGTAAAAGGGCCTTCAGAGCCTCATTGTAATCATCTTCTCACAGATGCGAGTAGCAACCACATCTCTTCTCAGAGATAATTTACCAGCACCCTAGCAAGTTTATTTCCATCCTGTCTGTAAGCATATTTCAGTCATTTGTTATTAATGAAATGAAGTCTTATTTCCGCTGCATCTCTGTGTTAATGTGTATTTCTGCATTTCATTATGTTCCTACATAAATCTAGATCAGTGGTATCAGAGCGGTCTGTTCATTCTCGATCCTTCTTTGCATGTCCCCAATGAGATCGGGGTATAAGGAGTTGGGGCTCGATCTGGTTGAACCTTTGCAAGATCAACCTCGCAAACCATGATGACTTCCCATGGGGGAATAAAAGAAATATGAGGGAGTAGGAGATCTTATCAAAATGTTGCTCGAGGAGTGTTATAACCCTAAAATGCACTACAAAGGTTTACCTGGCATCAGGCCAACTCATGCCTCTTCCTAGCCAAAGCCATGTTGAATAAAACCTTGAAAAACCACTTAAAACAAGCAATCCGCGCCCTAACCTCTCACTGGGCGTGGGGGACCGCTTGCTGACCTTCTACTGCACGCGGGTATCCGCGGGCTAACCCACTACAGCCCACGGGTACCTAACAAAGCAAACAATCAGGAAAGTTTCCGCCGGGACACGAGGCTTTTTGTCAGTTAACTGGAACTCTTCGCCATGCATGGCTGAGAGTTCGCCTAAAACCCTAGCTCCTTCTAGCCTATAAAAGGAGGGGTAGGGGTACTATTCAAAGAGGAAAAAATCATAGCAAAGAAACTCTACCAAATTTCCAAGTCCATTATTGTCCCAACCCTTTAGCTTTGCCTCAAGCTTCAGGAGAACTTCATGCTGCAGCAGTTGGAGGACAAAAGAAGAGGAGAAGCCCAGGATCAATATCGAGGAACGGTGGCCAGTCTCAGAACTCATTGTAAGTGATTCATTTTGAGACTAATGAAAAAGATGCTTTTCCCGTCCCAAGT
>SNQJ01S0000939.1:414015-426251 GCA_010110895.2 Picea sitchensis
TGGACAGAGCCAATGCTAAGTACAAGCAACGACATGATCAACATCGGGTGCCACACAACTTCCAAGTTGGCGACAAAGTGTGGCTGCATTTGCAAAAGGAGCGCCTCGCTGGACCCCACCGCAAGCTTCGTCCACTTCAATATGGGTCGTACACCCTCACCAAGGCTATAGGGGAAAATGCCTTTGAGATCAGCATTCCACCATTCCTTGGTCTGCACCCAGTGTTCAATGTGGACCACCTTCGGCCCTACTTTCCACCTCTACTAGACACATCCGACATGGCAGAACAACTCACACCATCAGATTTAAATCTAGACTGCATGGAACAAGCCAGAACTGATTAGATCATGGATACATAGATCAAGCACACCCGAAAACAAAGAATACCGCTATATTGAGTTGTCAAAGCCGACCAACTCCTTCACCAAGGCAAATGGCTCACCAGGGACCAAGTTCAGCAGAAGTTTCCTCATCTCATGGAGGAACTCAACGCAATGGGGACCATTACTTCCTAAGGGGGGAGGAATGATCCAGGTGGATATTGGTGGCCACCCACCTATTCCACTTGTACCCCCACCATTGCTTCTGTCAGTTTTGTAGTTTTCGCACAGTTTACTATTTTTAGCAGTTTTTCGGGTCCGAAACTTCTGGAGCCGTTTTGAGGCCCTAAACGACGTTTTTTTGGGGTATGTTACAATCGCAAAATTTCATAGTCCTTGGATAGATATTTCCAATGGGATATCATATGCCTAAAACGGAGATCGTATGCAAAAGTTACGACCCTGAGAAGTTGATGTACCAACTTACCCAAACGGGGCCCACATGACTTTTGGTGCTTCATCTCCCAGGGTTAGGTTTTTGGATGTATATGACTTTTGGAATTCCCGTTTATTGTAAAAGGGTCGAGCCTCATTGTAATCATCTTCTCATGGATGCGAGTAGCAGCCACATCTCTTCTCAGAGATAAGCTACCAACGCCCTAGCTAGTTTATTTCCATCCTGTCTGTAAGCATATTTCAGTCATTTGTTATTAATGAAATGAAGTCTTATTTCCGCTGCATCTCTGTGTTTATGTGTATTTCTGTATTTCATTGTGTTCCTACATAAATCCGGATCAGCCTTGGAACCCTTTTGATACATCCTCGCCTTCGATGGATAGACTCGTGAGTTGATGGATATCCTCTGCATGAATTGGATACTATCGATTGAGCCATAATCTCTTTTCATGTACCCGACTGATAAGGAACTTGGTACACCATGAAACCTCACCATTAGTGCCAAAAACTGACAAGTCTCGGAGATTCATAATACTGGAGTTGAAGAGGTTGATAAACTCTAGCTTCAACATGAACTGCATCCCTCCCATATCATATGGAGTCACATTTCATAAAACATCAATTTTCATCTGCAGGAATAATACCTGGTCTTTTAGTTCGAGGTCTAGGAGCTTCACTTTCTCGAAATTTCCTTTGAGGTCACCCATGATCTCAACCCGAGGATCAAACAACTCATCTGGAACTTCTTCTTTGGAGACTGAACTCTCGCTTCTTGTAGATCTTGATGTCATTTCTCTAGAATTCTAAGAGACTTAGACCGACTGTACTGGGCTTGGGGTCATGATTGATGGATTTTGCAAGCGTTACAACAGTTTAGAAATATCAAACACAAATTATAAAACAATAAGTCTTGTGTTGAGTTCTCCCAGCCTTATACTCAGGCTAGCTAGTAGGTTCTGTCATCACTCCTAAGGCCATTCATCATTAATCCTATAGACACACCCTGGAGATGAGTTGTTTGATGAGACTGTTAATGGGGTAAATATATCTGGGGGATTCTGACATTTTTTGAACAAGTGGATAGGGATGTGGTTGACCTCAAGCCTTACCATTTGAACGGTTGAGAATCCTGGCATGAATACCGATGGAATCTTCTCATATCATGGATTTATGGCTTAACAAAATTTAGAAGGGTTACTATAGAGAGCATAGAGGTTATGAATGGACATGGTGCATGTGGCACATGGACTGGGATTCAATTTGTATTCTCTCTCCCTCTGACCACAATGGGGTCCCTATCATATTTAATGACTACATTTAATGTACTTTTGGCTCTTTTGATCTTGTGTTGCTAAGTAATCATTTATGCACCAAAGTAATGCTTAGATTGAAAAAACGAAAATACTTGTCATGGCACAACAATGCACACTCCGACTTTATTAACTGAATTTAAATAAATTACAAAAATTCAAATCTAACTACTATACATGCTCCTTTAGACCGGAGAAAAAATCCTTTAGATCAACCCTGAGAAATATAGGGTTTCAGGCGAGCTCCATTCACTCATACTAGCTGAAGTATACCATCCAGTTGTATTAGTCTGACTGCACCAGAGTGTTAGATCTACGCAACTATAAATGGGCCCAACCAGTGCATGAAAAACTTACCTGGATGTTTCTGGTATAGACTGTCATACAATAGGAACTTATCTCCTTGCGCAAATGTTTTGGTATTAATATTCCTGTCGTGTCAGGACTTCTACTTGGATTTCTCAACTGTTTGATGAAATTTTGTTAAAAACTTGGTCTCATCAAGTTCATGCAACTCCATAACCCTCTGCACAATTGATTCATCCTCTAACATATGTGTAACCTGTGCGATGTAGAGACTAGGGGTAATGAATTCTACAGGTACCACAACCTCTTTCCCATAGAATAGCTAGAATGGATTATACTTGTGAAGTTTGTTTGTGGTTGTCCTGTAAGCCCACAAAAATGACGGGACTCTATCATCCCAATCTTCCCTGTTTGGGAAAAAAACCTGTGTCAACTCTCCTTCCAGAATCTTATTAAATGTCTCCACTGCGCCATTGTATTGTGGATGGTAGGGGATTCTTTTATGATGTTGGATCAGGAACTCTATCGTAAGATTTTCTATTGTACTACTGATAAAATTACCACCCCGATCACTGGTCATAATCCTAAGACATCCAAACCGAGTGATAATGTTTTCAAAGATAAACTAGAAAGAGGTATCGATTGAACAATCCTAAACAACTTTTGCCTCAACCCATCGTGTCAGGTAATCAGTTATGGTGATAATATACCTAGCCTTTGAGTTCTTATCTGTGGGGCTGATTGGTCCAATAAAATCAACTGCCCCATTCTCAAATGCTTACAGAGCTCGAACTAGCTGAAAAGGCAATTCATCTTGTCATTATGGATTACCTACTCTCTGAAAGACATCACAATATCTAACATACTCCTTCTCATATTTGAAGAGCGTGGCCCACCATAATCCATCTCGGAGGACCTTCTGCACAGTGGCCTTTCCTCTGACATGACCTCCTGGAACTCCACTGCGGAACTCCCACTGGATGTCTTGTCTTTAATGGTCCAAAACATACTTGTTGAGGATACTGTTTATGCCCAACTTATACAATTGCCCCGCGATCAATTGATAGTTCGTTTCTCAAACAACCATATAACATTTCTGAGTTGCAGAGTATGTTTTTGGATAGGCCCTTGTATTCAAGAAAACTTCTATGTCTTCCAGGTATTCTGGTACGGCCTCATCTCAGAACATGTCTGCATCTGGGAGATGATCATCGATTTCTCCACCACTCTCCCCTGACTACAATATGTACAAGTGATCGGGACCCACATTACATATTTCAGGTTTGATGATCACCTCAAATGAAAATTCCTAAAATAATAATAACCATTGAAAAATTATTCCTGCGAATACAAGCTTGTTAACTAGATATTTTCACGCAAAATGATTAGTAAAAAATTTTAAATGAGATCTTAACGAGTAATGTCTAAACTTCTGTAGATCATAAATCATAGCCAAACCCTCCCTTTTCGTGGTTGTATAGTTGCATTCATCTTGCGATAGCTTCTTTCTAGAAAATAGATGGAATGATCCATATTTCCATTTTCTGGTTGCGCTAATATCTCCCAGGGAAATACTTGATGTATCCACGTGTACAAGAAATTCATTTTCCCAATTTGGAAATATCAAAATAGGTGTTGTGATGAGATTTTCCTTCAGGATGTCAAATGCTCGATCACACTCTGGTGTCCACTAGAACAATTCATACTTCTTTAGTATATTTTCCAGGGGTGCATTAATAGTCACATCCCTTCTGAACTTGCGAGAGTACCCTGTGTGCCCTAGCATTGAGTGCATTTGTTTAGCGCTTGTAAGAGGTGGCATATTCAAAATAACTGCAACTTTGGATGGGTCTACCAACACTCATTCTCGGCATACTATGTGGCTTAACAAATGTCCATGTGGCACACAGAAGATACACTTTCTGAGGTTTAAAGATATCTGTAGTTCCATACACTGATCAAACCTCATTCCTAGTAGTGCTACATGTTCTTTCAACATAATTTACACTGTCTAGTCATCCATATAAACTTCTATAAATTTTTATAAAATTCTCGGAAGGATTATATTACAATCCGGGAAAAAAATGAAGGGGCACTCTTTAGGCCAAAGGGAATCACATTATATGAAAATGACCCCCATTTTTTTTATTAATGTGGTCTTATTTTTGTCTTCTTCGGTAATTCTCACTTGGTGATACCTCAGAAATCCATTTGTAAATGAGTAAGAATCTTTCCCCGCAACATGTTCTAGCACCTCGTTAGTAAAAGGTGTGGGAAAAGGGTCATGCACACAGGAAGAATTAATGCTTCTATAGTATACACATACCCTAATGTCCTCTGTACCTTTCTTTCTCTAGATAACTATGGGGCTATCCCACTCTGCTTCTTCAACTAGGAAAATAAGTCCAGACTCAAGAATATTGTATATTTCCCTCTTAACTTTCTCTTTAACCCTGGGGTTAAAACAATATGGTCTATGAATTACAAGTTTTGATCCTAGTTTTAGTTCAATTTTCATCTCTCCCATAGCCCCTTTTATCCCTTTTAGCTATGAGAATGTCTTTGGGAATAGGTCCTCATACTCCCGCAAGAGGCTATGTATTTATTGTCTAGTTTTCTCATCCCAGAAATATCCTACAACAGTTATCTTGGGTTGCTCGCTATTTCCTATGTTGACTTTTCACAACTTCAATGGATGGTTATAAGAGATATTAGTCTAAATAGGTGTAACACCCCAAGTTTTGAACCCCCATTTTAAATAATGTATTGTTACAATGTTGAGAGGCCAGGGTGCCCAAACAACTATTAAAGGGCCAGTATGCCCAAGAAATGTAATGTTTTGATCATTATTAATAATAAACACATCGTTGGATGCTAGACGGATAAGGACTAGAGATATAGGGGGATATGATTCCAAAAGAGAGGGAGATTGAGGGGATAAATGTTTATTCCTATGTTAATTACCCTTTTTTCCTAAGGGAGGGGATCGATTACATGAGCTTCTTGGGGAAGGCTAGGAGGTTCTTGATTCCCCAAGAAAATACTTAAACCCATCCCTGGTCTGATTGTGGGGTTGGTCATTGGCTCGTCTGCTCCTTCACTCCTGCATTCGTACCATTCTTTCCATCACGCTCTTTCATTCACTCACTCACCCATTCATTGATCCATCCCCACCTGTGTCTTGGTTGGGTAAAGGGAAAGTAATTGTTGAGTATTATCCATGGGATAGTTGGTTGTAATGGTCGCTGGTTCAATACAGACATGACTTGGGGCCTGCATGTTTGAGATGAGTTGGCCTATGCCTTGTTTTTCTTACAACTATGAGTCCTAATGGTTCCAGCATTGAGATTATGGACCAGCTGTGTTGGAGGCCTTGGAAAAAGGTGAAGGAGTTCCTGCTTGACTGCGTGGTAGAGAAGGGTGGAGGTCCATTCTCTTGGGTGGTACAGGCTAGGTGGAAGAGAGATGGGTACTTGGATTGTTGTGGGTGTTGGGAAACCTGTGAGAGCTTGAGAGATGATTGGTTTGGGAACCCAAGCACACCTGGGAACCCTCCTTGTGGATTCATAGCCCTGGCTCGGGGGTGACGCTACTGTTGAGTTTGGAACAGTAGTGTCTACAGTTGGGTGGAACATCCTTGGTCTACAGCCAGTTGGTGTCATATTTCATAAAGATAAGTGCTCTCTGTTGTGATATTATTATATGTTTATAAATTTATTGCATTGTGTATTTTAATTATCGTTTAACTAAATATTAGATTATGCATTGTTGCTGGATATTGTTGTGCATGTCATTAAATATTTTATCTTATTCGTCCTTATTAAATAAAAAGGGTACCAGTAAGAGTATGAAGTCCAAGGGTGGGCTTGAAGGTAGCATACCCCTGCCTATGGATGGCTTGGGATGTTACAGATCGGTATCAGAGCTTCTGGTTGAAACACCGAACCAATATGGGCCGGGTTTGTTGGTCAAAGTCTTGTGGTTACAGATCAAACTTTGAACATGGAGTTGAAAAGCTCAAGATGAATGGAGTTGTAGAATATACGCATGAGTTAGATCACCAGAGACCGGTTGTAAGGGGTTGGAAGGATCGTGATCATCCCCTTTGAATTCAGGAGAGATCATCACTATAGGATCAAGAGAGATCCAGGATCATTTGATCGGAGGATAGGTGAATATGGGTATTTCGATGAAAAGGAAGCAAGGGTTAAGGTCACCACCATAAGATCCCATTGGAGAGAGAGATCAACAGACAACTGAAATTGTGGGGAACCAAGTTGCATGGTAGATAATTCCTCAAGGTGGTCCCACAATCCAAACCATGGTTTCACCGAGGGGTTACGTGTCAGCATCAAGAGGATTGTAGGGAGAAAAGTGGGTTACTCCAAACCGATGATGTGTGCCCCCACAAATTGAAAGGCATTGAATGATGTGACATGTTAGGGATCAAACATAGAAACTCTGTATAGCCGAAGTATTTTGGGTTCGTCCATTGTCAAGGAGAGACAGGTGGCGCAAGATCCACAACTTTGGAAGTTTGTGTATGAGGAGGAGGTGAAATAGCCGAATTAGATCCTGACCATCGATCACTAAGAGGTACGTGTCAGTAGATCAGTAACTTTGGATAAATTTGTTCGAGAGGTTTTCAGTTGAGATTTGAAACTCCCGAAGCTCAGAGAGCTAAAGTAAATCTCAATAGTTCGATCATCTGAAATAGATCTCAATCGCCAGATCATTCAGAGAAAATCTCAAGCCTTAGATCGTCCGAGGTGTATCTGGGTCATCTGATCCAGAAGAGACTTGGCATAAATATGTGGATTTTGGGTGAAGGCCCGAAGTATGCCTCAAGGGGACAGGAGACAGAATCCCATATACTTAGAGGAGGTTTGAAGTTTGAGATTTTTGAAACTTGAAGACCCAAAATGATCTTAGCCATTTATCTATCAAGAGCCACACATCACTAGACCTAGGGCTTCGGATAAAAGCCAGTGGGGCCAAATAAGTTTTGAAATTTAAGATTTACAAATTCTGAAGACCCGAAGTAAGCCTCAACCATCAGATTAAGGAGGACACGTGGTGCAGATTCATGGACTTTGGGTGAAGATTGGAAGTGAATCTTAGTTGTCCAATCCAGGAGGAGACATGGCGACAGATTGGCTAGTTCAGGAATTGAGAGTTCGGAAGAATTGGAAGTGTGCTAGTATGAAAACTCCTGAAGTCCTGAAGCCCAAAGATCCAAAGTGATGGGGCACGATGAAATCACCTAGAGGTAATGTGGATCCTGGAATTCCTAAAGTGACGTGGCTTGCGAATGTCACCTGGGATGACGTGGACACATGGGATGTGTGCCACGTGTCAATAAGTTTTGGGAATTTGGAGTATTGAAAATTCAACTAGAACATGACACGTGGCACCCACCTGATTGGGCCATGTGTCCTCTTCTAGTGTTTTACCATGTGGAGACAGATTATGCAGCTCGGAGACTGGGCACTCTAGTGGGGAAAGATGTGACAGGTTGCATTGGGTCGAAAACTCCTAAAAGCTCGAAGGATGGAGTAGATATCAATCGTTGATTCCATAAGACACACGTGGAAGGATCATCAAATTCAGGTGAAAGCACTCTGGGAGAAAATGCAGGAGAATTTTTTTTTAAATTATGAATCCCAAAGAGCCGAAGTGATTCACAGTCGTTGATCTGTGGGAGGACACTCGTCGACAGATCATGAACTTTGGGTAAAAGAAATTCCTGGAGGAGGCAAGAGAGAAAAGTTGATACTCCCGAAGCATGGAGTCTCGAAGTGGATCTCTATCATTGATCATGAAAGAGGATGAGGACCATTGATTCGGTCCTGGATGAAATTTATGAAGTCTCGAAACTCTGGACACACGCTTTTTCAGCTAAGCTCGAGGTCATGGTAGTGGTCATATGAAGATTGAGAGTTGAGGGAAGGAGGTATAAGGGCCGAATTGGCGGTCTTCGAGATAGAAAAGTTCTAAGGAAGGATTTAGCCATGGTTTCTAGTTGTGGTCACCTGGGAAGGTGGTTTGAAGGAAGCGCTTTTGCAGGATAAAACTCTGTGTCAACAAAGGATTAAAATACACTGTTATTTTTGGAGAATGGGGATATGATCTCCATTAACAAAAAAAATAAAGAGACATGTAGCATGGTTTGGAAATTTTGTTTATCATATGCATAATTATAACA
Organism: Picea sitchensis; assembly: GCA_010110895.2. Classification (NCBI taxonomy): domain Eukaryota; kingdom Viridiplantae; phylum Streptophyta; class Pinopsida; order Pinales; family Pinaceae; genus Picea; species Picea sitchensis. Next base: position 422,613 of record SNQJ01S0000939.1, read on the forward strand.
AAATGGTCGCTTTCACATTTTATAGAATTAAGGGGTCTAAACACATCAACTCAGGATGCGTATTGAGGAAATGGAAGAAGGTGAGGGAGCCTCCAATAATGATAAGGAGGCCAAAGGCTAGAATACCAGAGTTGGCAATGCAGAGACAGAGTCCAATCGATGCAAGGGAAAAGGAGAACATGAAACGTTAATAGAAAAAATAATAATCCTGAAGATGGAAGTGCAGATCCACAAAGAAGAAAATGAGAGACTGATGAGAGAGAAAAGTTAGATAAATGCTTGAGTGTTTCAGAGCTTAAATGACTTGCAGAGATAAACGAAAAAGGGATCAAACTCAAGACAAGAGGAAGAAGGTAGGTTCCATGAAAGAAGGGATGATCATGGAAGAAATGGTTATTCGAGAAGTTCTAACAGAGATCATGGACACCACTCACCTCCTTAATCATAAATAAACTTTTAGGCATCGAATGATCCCGTAAGAAGTCCAGAGGTGTCTCCTGTCAGACACCAAAGAAGGAAATAAGAGGTAGATAGTTTTCAAGGAGATCTGAGGAAGCTTAAGCCACCTTCCTTTGAGGGTGAAAAATAAAGGGAAGATGACGTCGAAGCATGGTTTCTTGGGCTCAGGAGATATTTTCAGTTGCATAACTATTCATCCAACCTGGAAGCTAGGATTTCCACCTACCATTTACATGGGAAATATGCAATGTGGTGGGACCAACTAAAGAAAGTGGAGCACATTAATGAGAGTAGGATCACTTGGAAGCAGTTCAATAAGTACTTCCAAAAGGAGTACCTCTTAGAGAATTTCTATGACAATAAAATGTAGGAGTTCTTTAAACTTAGATTGGGAAGCATGACTATGGCAGAATACGAGAAGAAGTTCTTAGGATTGTTAAAATATGTCAGGCTCATTGGTGATGAGAAGGTGAAAATACTTATATTTCTAAGTGGGCTTCCATCCTTTTATAAGGAAAAGATCAAGTATGATGAACCCAAGACCTTGATTGAGGCCATCAGGAAGGTTAAATACCTATATGAGAAAGGTCAGGGAAGAGAATTTCTACAGAAATCTTGGAAGGAAAAGAAGAACGAGAAGTCCGAGAAGAGGAGGAAAGGATTCAAACCTTCCTTCAACATGAATGAGCCTAATAGAAATCGTCGAGATCAGTATACTAAGAGGGATTTTAAGAAGAAAGATTCCTTGGGAAAAAGGGGAAGACCACCAATGCAATGCTGGGGATGCAAGGAACATCACCTGTACAAGGATTTCCCACACAGAAAGGACAGAGTGAACACTATGGAAAACATCCAAGAGGCTACAACAGTCGAAGATATGGGAAGAATATATGCGACTTTAAATGATCGACAAGCAGAGTACTAGTCCAATATGATTGAGGTGGAAGGTAAGATCATAAATTAGCTTGTTTCTATTTTGATTGATTCAGGATCAAGTCATTGCTACATTGATCCTAAGATAGTGGATAGATTTCATTTGGAGAAAAGTAAACCTGGAAAATCAAGTTTGGTTTAGTTAGAAACTGGAACTAAAAGAAGAATTCATGATATGTCAGAAGTTGTTCCATAAGTCTTAATGGTGTGAATACTAGTCTTGATCTAAATATCATACCATTGGGGTATTATGATATTCTGATTGGAATGGATTGGTTGGAAAAGTATCATGTTGTCCTAGATTGTCATAACAAGACATTTACATGTCTTGATGGAAATGAAAAACAAAGCACTGTGAAAGGAGTTCCAAGACCCATCTCTATAAGGGAGATTTCATCCTTACAGCTGAACAGATGTTTTAGGAAACAATGTCAACTATATGAAGCTCATGTGGAAGAGCTAGATAATACAAAGGGGCCAAGTCTTGAATATTTCTCAGTTCTACGAGAATTTGAAGATGTATTACAAGAAATACCAAGATTTATGTTGGTTGTGGAGCCTGATTATCTTCCTAATTTAGAGGTCTTTTGCTTGCAGCCGTGTTTATACCCCATGAAGTATTTACACCCCATAATTATGTACACTCTTCCATGTAGGGGAGTGCAGAGGGGGGGTACCCCCTCTGCGGGGTCCGGGGGGGCTATCCCCCCGTCTGGGGGGTTTGGGTACAAGCGGCCCCCTAGCGGGGGTTCATGGGAAGTGTCCCCCAAAGGAAAAATTTCCTTATAAATGTATATTGTAATTTCATTGTAAATCTGGACCATTCATTATAAGTTCGCAGATCTAACGATAGAGATTATGTTAGGGTTTTTTTCCCTAGAAGGCAACCCTCTTTTATGAGGGAAATGTATTGTAGCTATGGTTGATTGTGAATATTGTATTCTGAGAGAGGAGACTGTAAGAGAAAGAAGAGGAAGTTACAATGGGTCTTGCTATAGGTTGTATCCCTTCATTTTCTAGATAATAATAAAGGAAGGACCTAGCAATTTCTCTGGTGGACGTAGCCCACACTGGGTGAACCACGTAAATCTGTGTCTCTCTTGTATTGTGTATCTTCTGTGTTTTGTTTTCCGCATTTGTTTTATTTTATTGCTCTGTGGTCCTGTTTTTTTTCTAACAACTGGTATTAGAGTGAAAGTCAACTTGTAGGAAAAGAGGGTTCTTGGTTCGAGTGGGAGCAATGTCGAAAGATGGAAAGTTTAGGGTCGAGAAATTTAACGGCCAAAACTACTAGTTATGGAAGATGCAGATGGAAGATTATTTATATCAGAAGGATCTATTCCTACCATTGGGTGGAGTAGCAAAGAAGTCGATGGCCATGAAGGATGAAGAATGGGAGATTCTTGGCAGAAATGCTCTAGGAATGATACAACTGAGCCTGGCAGCGTCAATGGCTTTCAATATTTCCAAATAAGAGACAACGAAGGGTTTGATGGACGCATTGGCCAAATTGTATGAAAAACCCTTGGCGTCCAATAAGGTATTTCTAATGAAGATATTATTTAATATGAAGATGTCAGAAGGTGGGTCTGTTGCACATCATTTAAATGAATTTAATATGGTTACTAATCAACTAAGTTCTTTAAAAGTGGACTTTGATGATGAGGTCAGGGCTCTTCTAATCTTGTGCTCATTGCCAGAAAGCTAGACCAGTTTGGTCATGGCTGTAAGTAACTCTGTCTCTGGTTCAAATACTTTAAAATTTGATGATGTTGTTGGTGTTATCCTTAGTGAGGAAATGCGACGGAAAAACACAGGTGAGACATTAGGTAATGCATTGAACATGGAGAACAGGGGAAGACAAAAGGATAGAGGAAAGGGCTCAGGGAACCGCGAAAATTCTAGGAAGGGAAAATCCAAATCTAGACTTGGAAAGATAGAGTGTTGGAATTGTGGGAAGAAAGGACGTCTGAAGAAAGACTGGAGAGCTCCAAAGAAACAAAGAGATGGACAGTAGAAGAGAAATCAGGAAGCAAATGTAATAGGTGATGTGTTACAAGATGATTTGATTCTTTCTGTAGATAATATTTCTGAGTCTTGGGTAGTAGATTCAGGGGCTTCATTTCATGCCACACTCAATAGGAAACATTTTCTATATTATGTTCAAGGTGATTTTGGATAGGTTCATTTGGGTGATGATGCACCATGCAAAATTGTTGGAATGGGAAAGGTAAAAATAAAGCAACG
>SNQJ01S0000939.1:428458-482471 GCA_010110895.2 Picea sitchensis
TGGAGGTTCAAACACTTTTCTACAGGGATATGTTGATTCAGATATGGCAGGTGATAAAGATAGCAGGAGGAGCACCACAGGGTATGTTTTTACTATTGGTGGAACAACAATAAGTTGGATTTCGAAACTGCAAAAGGTTGTTGCACTTTCAACAATAGAGGCAGAGTATGTTGCTGCTACAGAGGCTAGTAAAGTGATGATTTGGTTACAGAGGTTTATGGACGAATTGGGAAAAAAGAAGGAGAACAACAGGTTGTACTGTGACAGTCAGAGTGCCATTCACCTTGCAAAGAACTGAACCTTCCATTCGAAGACTAAGCATATACATTTGAGGTACCACTTCATACGATCTGCCTTGGAAGATGTACATTTGAAGTTGGAAAATATACACACTAGCCAGAATCTTGCAGACATGTTAACAAAGGGAGTAATCAGGGAGAAACTGAGTTCCTACTCATCTTCAGTTAGTATTCAAGAATGAAGATGAAGATGAGAAATTTTCCAGGTCCAAGAAGGTTCAGAGTCCAGCATATACAGTAGCGGTGGAGTTGCTGAGATCAATCTCCAAGTGGGAGATTGTTGGTTGTGGATCCTGATTATCTTCCTGATTTAGAGGTCTTTTGCTTTCAGCCATGTTTATACCCCATGAAGTATTTACACCCCATAAGTATGTACACTCTTCCATGCGAGGGAGTGCAGAGGGGGGGTGGTCCCTCTGCGGGGTTCGAGGGGGCTATCCCCCTGGTTGGGAGCAAGCAGGCCCCCAACGGGGGTTCGGGGGTGAAGCCCCTGAAGGAAAAATTGCCTTGTAAATGTATATTGTAATTTCATTGTAAATCTAGACCATTGATTATAAGGTCGCAGATCTAACGGTAGAGATTATGTTAGGTTTTTTTTCCCTAGAAGAAAACCCTCTTTTATGAGGGAAATGTATTGCGGCTATGGTTGATTGTGACTATTGTATTCTGAGAGAGGAGACTGTGAGAGAAACAAGAGGAAGTTACAATGGGTCTTGCTGTAGGTTGTATCCCTTCATTTGCTAGATAATAATAAAGGAAGGACCTAGAAATTTCTCTGGTGGATGTAGCCCACACTGGGTGAACCACGTAGATATGTGTCTCTCTTGTATTGTGTTTCTTTTGTGTTTTGTTTTCCACATTTGTTTTATTTTATTGCTCTGTGGTCCTGTTTTTTTCTAACAATTTACACCAAGAAGGGAGATAGATTTCTCAATTGATTAAGTGCCAGGATCTGCCCCGATGTCAAAAACAACTTACAGAATGAGCACACCAGAGTTAAAATAATTACAAATGTAGTTGGATGGATTGTTGAAAAAAGGGTACATACGTCCAAGTGTTTCACCTTGGGGAGCACCAGTACTTTTTTTCAAAAATAATAATGGAACCTTGAGGCTGTGTATTGACTTCCAACAGCTGAACAAGTACACTATAAAGAATAAGTATCTTCTACCCCGAATTGATGACCTCTTTGATCAGCTAAGAGGAGAAAAGATATTTTCAAAGATTGACCCGAGGGAAGGATACCATCAGGTAAGAATCAAGGAAGAAGACATTCATAAGACAACCTTTAGGACCAGATATCAACATTATAAATTTGTAGTGGTGCCATTTGGACTGACCAATGTACCAGCTGTCTTCATGTTCTTAATGAATGGAATATTCAAAAATTATTTGGATAAGTTTGTCATAGTATTCTTGGATGACATACTTATCTATTCTAAGTCTAAAGAGGAGCATGAACATCACTTAAGACTAGTGTTGAAAGTACTAAGAGAACATTAGTTGTATGCCAAGATGAGTAAATGTTATTTTTATCAAAAGCAGATACATTACCCGGGACACATTGTTTCAGAGCAGGGCATAGCAGTAGATCCAGAGAAGATCGAAGCCATTAGAGGATGGCCAACACCCAGAAATGTGTCAGACGTTACATATTTTATGGGATTAGTTGGCTACTACAGAATGTTCATAGTAGGGTTCTCTAAGATTTATCATCCCATCGCTTCTTTGCAAAAGAAGGGAACTAAATTTGAATGGACACTCAAGTGTGAAAATAATTTTAATCTGTTGAAGGAATTACTTACTAGTGCACCTGTGTTAAAGATTGTTGAGCCAAATGAAAGTTTTGTGGTATGTACAGATGCATGTAAGGAAGGACTTGGGGGAGTCCTCACAAAAAAAGGACATGTCATTGGATATGAGTCCAGAAAGCTTAAGGAACATGAGAGGAACTATGCCACGCATGACTTGGAACTTGTTTCCATTGCCCACACCTTGAGGATGTGGAGGAATTATATCATGGGGAATAAATTCGAATTAAGGATAGAACACATTGTCCTGAAGTATCTTTTTGAACAACCAACATTGAATTCCAGAAAAACATGATGGATGGAATTTTTAAGTGAATATGACTTCGGTATCAAGCATATCAAGGGAAAGGAGAATAAAGTTGTCGATTCACTTAGTAGAAGAGTGCATATCATGCTTTCTATTGCTGTCAGTATGCATTAGTCATACTTGAAGAGCATAATTTTAGATGATCTTGTTACAGACCAACATTAACTATAGGTAAAGGAAAACTTACAGCAAGGAGATGTAGAAAATAAAATATAGGAGTATGAGATAAAGGAAGACAAATTACTCATGCATAAAAACATAATCTATGTTCCTAGTTCTGGAGAACTGAGGAATTCAATACTTAAGGAAATGCATGATGTTCCTTATGTTGGACATCCCGATTACCAGAAAATGATTACAGTAGTAAGAAGTCAGTTCTTTTGGCTGGGAATGAAGAAGGATGTTGTTGATTACATCACTCGATGTATGGAATTTCAGAAGGTGAAGGCTAAGCATGGGCACCCAATGGGGTTGTTGCATCCATTGCCAATCCCAGAGAAGAAATGTGAAGTGATCACCATGGATTTCATCATAGTATTACCCAGAACGAATAAGCAACATGACTCAATCATGGTGGTGGTTGACAAATCAACAAAGGCTTCTCATTTTGAGCCTGTGAAGACAACACATACAATGTCTAATATTGTAGAAATTTTCATTAAGGAAATTTCTAGGTTGCATGGGATACCTAGGACAATCGTCTTGAATAGAGATACAAATTTTACCTCCAATTTTTGGAGGGTATTGTTTAAAGGATTTTGCACAAACCTAAAATTTAGCACAACATACCATCCCCAGAAAGATGGAAAAAAAGAGAGAGTCAATCGAATAATTGAAGATATGATGAGAATGTATGTGATGGATAAGCCATCTAAGTGGGAAGATTACTTACACTTGGTTGAGTTTGCATATAATAATGGGTATCAATATTTATTGAGAGTGATCCCATTTGAAGCCTTTTATGGTAGGAAATGTGATACTCTAGTAAGCTAGGACAACCCAATAGATAGAGTGGTACTTGGGCCAGAGTTGCTAAAGGACATGGAAGACCAAGTGGTTAAGATCAAGTAGAATTTAAAGGAAGAAAAGGATAGACAGAAAGTTTATGCAGACAAGAACATAACAACTAGAGAATTTAAAGGAGGGGAGCATGTACTTTTGAAACTGAATACTAAGAAAATATCTTTGAAATTGGGTAGTTGTACAAAGATGGCAGCCAGATTCTGTGGTCCATTTGAAATATTGGATAGAATAGGGACAATTGCATAGATGCTTGCATTGCTTGCTTCAATGAATGTGCATAATGTATTTCATGTATCTTTATTAAAGAAATATGTACATGATCCTAACCATATTATTGATTGGCATCTAATTCAGGTAGAGACAGAGGGAGATTTTCAAGTTCGTCCAGTGCAGGTATTGAACAGAAAGGTCAAAATGCTCCGAAATTGAGTTATAGAGCTGGTAAAAGTTCAGTGGAATTGCTACGGTCCTGAAGATGCTACCTGGGAGCATGAAGATTCCATGCGGGTAGAGTACCTGCAAAGTTTTGAATAAATTTAAGATTTTGATCCTTATTTTGTATATGCACTGAGGACAGTGCCAAAATAAGGGGGAGGGGATGTAACACACCAGGTTTTGAACCCCAATTTTAAATAGTGTATTGTTACAATGCTGAGAGTCCAGGGTTCCCAAATAGTTAATAAATGGCTAGCATGACCAAGAAATGTAATGTTTTGGTCATTATTAATAATAAGCACATCGTTGGCTGCTAGATGGAAAAGGACTAGAGTTATCAGGGGCTATGATTCCACAAGAGAGGGGGCTCGAGGGGATAAATTTTTATTCCTATGTTAATTACCCTTTTTTCCTAAGGGAGGGGATCAGTTACATGAGATTCTTGGGGAAGGCCAGGAGGTTCTTGATTCCCCATGAAAATACTTAAACCTATTCCTGGTCTAATTATGGGGTTGGTCATTGTCTCATCTTCTCCTTCACTCCTACATTCATACCATTATTTCCCTCACACTATTTCATGAACTCACTCACCCACTCATTGATCCATCCCCACATGCGTTTTGGTTGGGTAAAGGTAAAGGAACTACTAAAGATTATCCAAGGGATAGTTGGTTGTAATGGTCGTTGGTGCGATCTAGACATGACTTGGGGCATGCATGTCTAAGATGCATTGGCCTATGCCCTGCTTTTCTCACAACTGCGAGTCCTGAGAGTTCCAGCATTGAGATTCTGGACCAGTTGTGCTGGAGGCCCTGGAAAAAGGAGAAGGACTGCATGAGGTACTGTGTGGCAGATAAGGGTTGAGGTCCATTATCTTGGGTGTTACAGGCTGGGTGGAAGAAATTTGGATAATTGGATTGTTGTGGGTGCTAGTAAACTTGTGAGAGATTGAGATATGACTAGTTTGGGAACCCAAGTACACCTGGGAACCGTCCTTGTGGATTCATATCCCTGGCTTGGGGGTGACTCTACTGTTGAGTTTGGAACAATAGTGTCAATGGTTGGGTGGAACGTCCTTGGTCTGCAGCTAGTTGGTGTCATCTTTCATAAATATAAGTTCTCTCTGTTGTGATATTATTATATGTGTATGATTGTATTCTGCTGTGTATTTTAATTATCGGTTAACTAAATCTTAGATTGTGCATGCTTGTTGGATATTGTTGTGCATGTCATTAAATATTTTATCTTATGCATCCTTATTAAATAAAGAAGGTACTAGTAAGAGTATGAATTCCAAGGGTGGGATTGAAGGTAGCATACCTCGACCTGTGGGTGGTTGGGGATGTTACACTAGGTAGCATTTTCTGGATTTCTCTACTTCCTTCTGTTTTCTTAATGGGTAAATTTATCAGTTTTTCTAAATCATTAGGTTTTTCCAAATCCTTCTCGATTTTATAACATTCTATGAGTGTCTTTTCCATGTCCAAGTGAAGGTTAAACTGAAGCACTTAGCTATGATTATCACATACCATTGGGTCTAATTTCTGTTTACAAACATTAGTAAAAATCATTTCTTTAATTCTTTGTATGACTATCTTAAGCTCAGGGTACTTGTGAAAGAGAATTCCTTGCAAAATTGTTATGCTAAAGTTTTCCAACTGTTGGTCTACCTTCTGGTCTCTTTATGAATGTACCAAGATCTCAGGATCGGGCCTAGTGAATGGGGAAATAACTGAACCCACAATTGAGATGGTACTTCCACAACTTTCCACTATCTTATGCATTGTTCGATATGTGTTTTAGTATCAGAATTTCCATTGAACAATTCCACAACTTGAAAATCCATCCACATATCTAATTTCAATTGCTCCTTATCTTGAAAACTACACTAGATAACATGATTTGCATCCTCTCAATTCCTAATTACTGCTTTGTGACTCACCCACCACCTAGCAGGGGTGTCTTCTAAGGCTAAGTCTAGAACTATGATCCTTTGATCTTCTGCTATCCTTTCTTCTATGCTAACCAGAAAGATGCCAAATTCTGAGGTACCATTGTATGTCATATGTTATATGAAATCTATTCCAACCCATATCATTGCTCTTAAAGTTTCACATCACCTTGAAAATGTTTCATATGCACCGTGTTGCGAACTGTCAAATGCCAGTTCTAAATCTCCATCCACTGATTGTATGATCCTCTAACTTATTGATCCATCAGCCATAAGATTGATGTATTCTTCTCTCTTCCATGATTTTATGATGTATATCTGATCTAGATCCTCTCCTTCCATATTGTTGTCCATTGGCTCCGTGTATCAAGAGCCTACATACAGATCCAAGGGATGAACTTCTTTTATTCCATTTTCTTCAAATGTCATAGTATCCCTCTTTAGGTCGATAACAAAATAGTAATCATAAGCCCAATAAATACCAAGTAGTGCAGGATAAGGGTCCTCATCCCCCATGATTTTGGAAATTTTTTATCACCTCAAAATCAACTACAGTCTTTAATCCCGCAACATCTATCTCCACATTTTCTAGCCTTCCTATTGGGAAACTACAACACTGATTGGCCATTCTCAATTGGATTGGGGAATATGTCAACTAGGGTTTCTCTAAATCTTCCCAAGTATTTTTAGGCAATATGATAACATCATATCCTAGATCTAACATAACAACCTTAATCTCAAACTCATCTAGTTGGGATTCTAGTATAAACTTTTTCCGAGTCGGTATTTTCCTTATTTGCACTCTCTGAGTGTTCTTCTCAGGAAGATTAGTCATTATTCTATATTCTGGGGATTCCTTCATTCCTAGGACTAGATAAAGGGCATTATGTAACTTCTCTGTTAGCTATTCATTTCTAAGAATATAAAAAAATAACTGAAACCAAAGGTTGACTACATTTTGCGACTACTTAGGTTGGCTCATCAGGATTACAGGGTTTCGAGGTGCAGGGGGTGAGATAAGGAATTGAACAATGTTGACAAAGGGGTGGAACCTAGGTTCAATGCTTCAACAACCCACCAAAAAAACCCTAACTACAGGCCCTTTCAACCACACCTGCGAAGCAGATGAAGTCTCACCCGAGGTAGAGGCACGAGGGTTGTAGGACTCAAGTGTCTACAACCTAGCTAGGACATAGATATGTGATCACAATACTTAACAAAGAAATTAGCAATTAACATTCACTAGTCTTTCATCCTTATTCACATCACAGATTCAAACCCTAATTACAGAACAATGTAGTATTCAACAAGATATAAGCATATCTAACCATTTAGCACATAACATCAAACAAATCTAGCATTCATTCATGTTATTAAGCACTAAGACACTACATCAGATGCATCTAACATACATAAAGATTCATCACTAATCATAAATCACATCAATAACACAAAAAAATCACAACATAGGATATACATGGCTCACCCCTAGCCTGGGGCTACGCCCACCAACTCTTCATCTTCTTTATTATCTTATTTCAATCTTCTTATATCCACAGAGCCACAAAACCAACTCTGTATAGGACAGGATATCTACACACACATCGCCAGATCCTCCTTCCCTAATCTTGGCACATCACAGAGCCTTATTATAATCACTTTCACTTAACTCTGCAAGTTCTCAACACATAGTATGCACGAAGCCTTCACAACCAATCACACTTAGAAACCTTTACATATCTTGCACAAAGCCAACTTAGATCTGATCTAACTCCTTCTTACATCGCTTATCTACTTATTTATACATTCACAAATGGGGCCTAAGAATGGGTACACCCATGGACCGACATCCCATACTTGTTACATAAGACCTAAACCCAAAAATCCCATAAAAGGGGGCGAGATCCTAGATCTCCACTTCGTCTGGGCGCTTTGTCTTCAACCAGCCTATCGAAGTCTCAAAAATGGTCAAACATGACCAAGTTTCTCCAAAAATTGGTCGAGGGCCAACAGGCCTCCAACACTCACCTGTGAATTGTCCTGAGTCACGCTTATTGGGGAAACTCTGCTTCGAAGGCCTCAAGCTTGGCTCGAGTTGCCTCCAGAGCCTCCTGCTCAATGAACTCCTGAATGATTTTCTTGGTGATAGGTCCTTCCAAGAGTTGTTCCATTGTGGTGACCACTTGTTACAGCTGTGCACCTTGTCATTCAATCTCTTCAAAAAGTGTGCAGGCTTCGTCCTATATCGGTTGAAGTCGCTAGGTCACTTCCATGAATTTACTCGAGATGGCATCGACCTATTGCTGAACTGCGTGTTGTTCTTGTGAACTTTTCATCTTCTTGAACACTGACAGTAGCTTCAACTGTTCTTGTAATGTCGCTGCTTATTGCTTTGCCTCCTAGAGCTGTGACTCCAATGTCCTTAGTTCTGGGTCCTTTGCAAGGCACTCATAGGTCTGCGCACTTTGATTGTTGAGTTGCTTTCATTCTAAGGCCAATTCCTTGATTCTTCGAATTGCGCTCCGAGTAGTTTCTTCCCTCTGATCTCGCACTTCCTACAGAGTGCTCGAAACTGCTTGCAATTCCAGTTATACTACTCTTGCTTGGAGCTACTGAATGGATTTCAGTGAGCTTCCCCACTTGGATCTTAGTCGTTTCCTCTTCCATATGTGCTAGGATCAACATAGAGTGAAGTCTTGTAGTGACCACTTCTTTAAATCCAATCTGCTCCGTGAGAAACTCTTTTTTTTCCTTCTCGATCTGCGCTCTATCCTCTACAAACTTTGTCTGGAGGTCATCTTTCTCTTGCTATGCAACCGGATGCATCTCTAGGGATTCCTCCTTTGATTTCTTCAATGCCTCTGTGGTTTGATCTTTTTCTTCCTTGACCTGACGAAGGTGAGCCTCTGTCTCATTTGTTATTCTATGTAGCTAGGCAGGCTCATCTCCTATTTCTATGCCCCTTGATGACAATGATGCAGTAGACACTACGAGGATCGAATAAAGAGCCTGTTGTACCCCTTTGAGCTATGCCTCGATCCGGTCATACATTGTCTCTTGTTTGGCTTCGCTTCGCTGCAAAATTTCCTTAGAAGTATCTGATACAGCTGCGATGATGAGATCAATATCATCCACCGTAAGTATAGTTTGTAAGTGTGGATTATTGGTGCATGACTTCGTCTGCGCTGAGGGTTTATTTGGAGTAAAATTTCTTTTCTTGGATGTCTTAGTCTCCGTAAGGGGATATTTATGCGGTGTTACTTCACCCTATTCCTTCTTATCTTCTTCCCCTTCATCCTCTTCTTTATCTACTTCGTCACCTGCTCCCCCTTCAGCTGAATCTGGTGTAGTCTCCTTTGATGCACTGTGCATTTCCTGTACTTCTTCCTTCTTCTTCTTCTTGCTATTGTTGGGTCCATCATACTCTTCCTGGGTGACTACAAGACTTTCGATAAGTTCGGGGTCAGAGATTTTTGTCTGTTCGATTGGTACAAGGAATTCTACAGGCCATTCCTTGGTTATTTCCTCCATATATTCCTCAGTGAGTTTGTAATAGGACTGGAGCTCTTCCTTGTGTTCTTCTCCACACACAGTGATGTAAATAAAGTGCCTATCTATGCGAAACTTCTCTATTGGTCTAAACCTATGAAGTGTATTCAACGTCATGCGAGGGAAGGATTAAATGGCCCTCTTTAGCTGCAAGTAATAGGTGTGGAACACCGCATTAGACTGCCATTTCTTTTCCATGTCACTCGAATACCAGAGAGTAGTGAACCTCGTGGCCAATGGTTCAGATGACTCAACTTCAGGAAAGGTTGCTCCCTCTGACATCTCCCAAGCAATTAAGGAAATGAGAATCAACAACCAACTGAAGTGAAACTCATATCCCTAGTCTTGCACTTCATGAAAATATTTCTCCAATTGGTTGATGAGGTAGCTCGCCCAGTTCATCTACATTCCTTCAATGCATTTTCCTACGAGGTCGATGAAAAACCCCGTGACCTACATTGGTCTATTCTTCCTGATGAGCTTACCAGCGATCAACTGGAAAAATGGGTGCACTGCGCCATTTTGGATGGAGGCTACCTTGTATCCCTACTTCTCTTTCTCCACAATATCACAGGTTTCCTTTATTCGCTGCGCTAGGGCGCGATATGTAGCCTTCCCTGGGTAAAAATCCTAAGGGTCCAGTCCTTCCATTCTTAATCCAGTGATCCGGTGGATCAACGCTAGATCTACAGTGATGTGCCTATCCAACCACAGGTAACTTCCATGGTAGCACAATAGGAAGAGTTTAATGCACGCGTTAACCTCTTGATTTCTGCCAAAGTTTGGTATCTTCATAACATTAAGGATTGTTGATCTTGTGATGTTCATGGTCCACGACTGGGGGATTATCTTCGACTTCTTCCTCGTTTTCTTTGTCAAGTAATTATGTGTGCGAGCATTACATAATTCTTCCAGTCTCCCAAGTTTAAATAACTGATATTTAGCGTCATAATCTGTCCTAACTGTGGTCCAACCGCGCATATCCCCTTCGGGAGGTATGCAATGATCAATGTATAGTCGAAGTCCCTCAGGAAACTGTCACAACTAACTGCGCCAACCAGAGGCAAGATATATTTGGGTAAGACCGATGGGATGAGCTTCGCATTCACCAAGTCATCGCGATACTTGCTCATTTTATTTGTCATAGTTCGAGATGGCCCAGATCGACGTGTAGTCGATGGGGAGGCTCTCAATCCTCTCATCGATGAGGCCTATGCTCCTACGGACATGACCTTCTCATCCATAAGGACTGTGAAAATATCTTCGAAGGATTTCTCTAATGCGCTAAGGTCACTCGACATACACGATCATGATCAAATATCTCGGATAGGTGGACACATGCTCAAGGTAAGAAGAGCGGGTGGTGATCTCTTAATAAGCACTGCGTGAAAGCAATTAGTTCTTTGTCGGCTCGAATAATCACAATTCGCAAAAGGTCCTCGGTGCAACATTCGACGGGTTAAATAAACAACATCGTAACGAACTACTCGAATGGGCAGGAATTCCTCAATCAATACAATTTGATCTGCTATGGCGCGGTCCCAACGATCCAATGGCGATATTTCCGATAATAACTGCATTTCTAGCCATTATGGAGTGTCATTCTAATGGTCAGGAAGCCTCCAACAGTCATATTTCTTCATCGTGGCGAAGTGCAAGTCTACATTGATCTGCTATTCTGGTGAGGTTCAAGTTCTGCAAGCCTTCCTTTTGTGAAGTCCTCTCTGGATCCTCCTGCAATTTTTCTAACTTTGTTTTCTTCTTACTAAGCTTTCTTGCTTTCTTTCTGGTGATCTGCATCTCTGGATTCCTCTTTCCATTATTGTTCTTATCTTTTCTTACCATAGTAACTTCACATTGCTGAGGGTCTTTCACAGGGTTTGAGGGTAATACTTTTTCTTTTACTGTTTCTGGAGTAGGTGCTTTTCTCTTTTGCATGGATGAGTTATTTAAGCCTTCTTGCATTTTTTCAACTTCGACAACTAGGTCTTTGGCCCTTAGTTGATTCAACTTGTCCTCCTATTCTTGTATTAAGCACACTATTCTCTTATCCATGAAATCCCTTAATTCTTGTTTTTTCCATTCTATATATTCCTCTTCTTCTTTCCTTCAGATATGATCTCTCTCAATCTAGGTCCTTCCTAACAAAAGTGTGAAAGGAGTGTTGTTCTCAACAAATTTAATGACCTTAAATTATTCTTCTGTAGATCTTCCATGAGCACTCATAGGTACATGGGTAATTCTTACACATAGGGTTATCATCTTTACTTTAAACAATCCTATTCCTCCAAATGAAGGAATCATAACAGGCTTTCCCAAAATTTTCCAAGTACTTTCTGGCATAATTTTCACCTGTGTTTCTGCATCCAATACATAGTCTATGTCGAAGTCTCCTATTCTTGTTTCTATTCACTGCTTCTCTTTTAATATCTATGGTAAATTGATGCCTTTGTGATCATTCAATGTTTCTTTCATATGTAATAATATAGCCTCAAATTCTTTCTAGTTCTTTAGCATATTCTTAGTCTCTTGACCTTCCTCAGGGTTTTCTTGTTTCATGTTCATCTTCTCAACTTTAGCAATCATTCTAGGGAAATATAAAACTTCATGTCCAGTAGCTTTACAACAAAGTTAAATAGGACCTCTACCAGGGAATTCCTTAGCAAGATGTCCCAGCCTTCTGCAATTATAACATAATTTCAATCCTCTCTTTCTCTTAAACGATCCCCGACCTTTCTTGTACTGTGCAATGGGATCACAATGATGGACCTATAAAAAATTATTTCTAGGATCCTGCATCCACTTGTTAGTCCAAAAATTCTTTCTATGCATAGGAATAACATATCATTCATTAAATTTATCAGATCTATTAGTATCAAATCTTCTTTCTTTTAGTTGTGCCCTAGTTTTTAGACAAGGACAAAATCTATCAAACATACCTAGATTCATGCTTTCGAAACAAAGATTTCCACTTATCTTACCTTTATTAGAGAAAAAAACTTTAAGATCTTACCTCTTTTCTTTAGATAAGACTTCTCTTCTTAGCACAGAGCTTTACAAGTCAAGTAGAGTATTGCGCACTAGAGAAAAAAATCTACACACAAAGCTTTCTCTTTTCTTTAGTTCCCAGCAATCACAGTTTTAGGTCCTGACAAAGGAGTGATTTGTTGGCACAGGGGCAGACCCGGGGTTCAACACTTCAACAACACACCAATAAATCCCTAACTACAACACCTGCGAAGAATATGAAGTCTCACTCGAGGTAGTGGAAGGGGGGTTGTAGGACTCAAGTGTCTACAACCTAGTTGGGACATAGATGTGTGATGACAATACTTAATAGAGCACTTAGAAATTAATGTTCATTAGTCTTTGATCCTTATTCACATCACAGATTCAAACCCTAATTACAGAACAATGTAGTATTCAACAAGATCTAAGCATATCTAACCATTTAGCACATAGCATCAAACAAATCTAGCATTCATTCATGTTATTAAGCACTAAGATACTACATCATATGCATCTAGCATACATAAAGATTCAACACTAAGCATAAATCACATCAATAACACAAAGAAATCAAAACATTGGATATACATGGTTCACCCCCAGCGTGGGGATACGTCCACCAAATATTCATCTTCTTTATTATCTTCTTTCAATATTTTTATATGCACAAAGCCACAAAATCAACTTTGCATAGGACAGGAGATCTACGTGCACTTCAATAGATCCTCCTTCCCCGATATTGGCACATCACAAAGTCTTCTTACAATCACTTGCACTTAACTCTGCAAGTTCTCAACACATAGTATGCACGAGGCCTTCACAACCAATCTCACTTAGCAACCTTTACATATCTTGCACAAAGCCAACTTAGATTTGATCTAAATCCTTCTTACATCGCCTATCTACTTATTTATACATTCACAAATAGGGCCTAAGCATGGGTAAACCCATGGGCCGACATCCCATACCCATTACATAAGCCCTAAACCAAAAAATCCCATAAATGGGGGTGATATCCCATGATCTCTGCTTCGCCTAGGTGCTCCATCTTCAACGAGCCTGTCGAAGTCCCCAAAATGGTCAAACATGACCAGGGTTCTCCAAAACTTGGTCGAGGGCCAACACACAATATTATGATAAATGGTGGGATGAGGGGGATTTTATTCTATTTCAGGGCCAGGGAGACTCTGGAATACTTCTATTTCATCTTTAAAAAATAAATTATGTTTCATAGGGTCATACATGTCCTCCCTGGGAACTTATTTCTAGATCTTAGGAAGATTATCAGCCTTTGCTCCAGTCTTTTCTCCCCTGTGAGTAATGATATTAATCTTAGGTAATTTTCCCTTGACTTCCCTCTTTATCTATAAGCCGATTAATTTGTCTCCTCATTGATGTGCCTGATCTTCCCATTTCACAATTAGCTATAGGAAATCTCCAGTTGCATGTCCATTGGTTCTATAGTGAGAGCACCATGATCATCTTGGTTGAGGACAATCCATAGCCATGTGACCTTTCTCTTCATATTTGTAGCATCTACTTGGTCCTCTTCCCCCTGTTCTTCCTCTGGCCCCACCTCCTCGACGTCTTCTCGGTCCTTGAGGGGTTTCATTCACCCTGAATAATGTTCGATCCAATCTGTCTGCAAGTGCATCTAGTGCTCGACGTTGATTCATAACATGCATGGTAGATGTGTAGAACTCACAATGTACAATATTTAGTACTATAAAATACTTATGAATAATAGGGCATTGCCTTGGTGCATTCCCATGAATTCGATAGATCTCACAATACTCAACTAACTAATATGCTTGGTTTCCTGGAAAGGCATGATACGAGGTTGGGGTATGGAATGGTAAATTCAAAGATACTTGCACAACTCCTCCCGTGGGTCCTGGTGAGGGTCCCATCAGATTGTGAGGAGGTCCCATTCCCCTCATACATGGACATTCTTTCACCATATGCCCCTTTGTGTAGCATCCGATACACCATACTTGAGGTCGTCCTGGTCTAGGTATCATCAATTATTGAATCGTCTTTGTTAGTGTGGATATTTGTCCTTGTAGTTGCACTAAATTTACATCCTTTGGGGGTCTAGTAACCCTTAGGCTCCCCGGATAAACTTCCATGGATTCAATCTTCATTGATTGTTCCAAGGTATATGTCAAGGAGGCTATCCGTTGTTGTGTTAACAAAAATTGTGTTAGCGGTAACAATCCCTGGATATACCACTCTCTCTGGTGATGTTCATGAATTAGATGATCTATCCTCCCAATGGCATCCTTAAATTTCTAACTATATTCCCAAGCCAATTCTCCTTCTCTCTGCTGAATTTCACGCAACTCAGACAAAGCTTGTTGTTCTGACTACGGTAGCTTAAAATCTGCAATGAAATTTGTTTGAACTTGGTTAAGTGTGAACGCCTATCCTTGCGCTCCTCCTAGATCAATAGCCTTCATGTACCATTTGAGAGCACGACCTCTCAAGTTTGTCTAGAATTCAACCCGTTTATTTTCATATAGAGTCCCTCTGGACCTCCAAATCGTTTAACACAGAAAAAAATGTTTCTCAATATCCTCATCCCCTTTAGCCCAAAATTTTGGGTAGCGATTAATCGAGCCTCCCGCGTTTCTAGCCATTGCTAATCTTACTGATCCTATTAAGGTAAACCCTAACAGTACTGGTTGTGATATACCAAGGGATCCCAATATTCATGCTCATCGAGTGTGTCTGACTAATTGACTGAATTGAAATTGGAATAACATAAGAAGGTAGTATAGAATTTACCACTAGTATATAAGACACTTTGGGGATGGGTGATTCGGGGCTGGTTCCACTGGCTATTGGGTGGGTTTCTTTGATTTGGTGGGTCTCGTTTTGATCCTCTTGAGTAGTATCTTCGACCGGGCTCTTGATATTTCCTGGTATCGGGGATGAATCTTCTCATTCTTTTTCAAGATCCATGTCGACTTGATCTTCTCTTTTTTCTACACATTATTCTTCTTATCCACCCTCTTGGGGACTTCTTTCTCTCTTCGCTTCTCTCTCACTTAGTCTTTAACTAGATAGTCTTTCCTATATTCTCATCTTCCTCATTTCCGTCATCGAATTCTCTTGGCCTAAGTTCTTTCCTAAACACCTTGGACTACTTTACTGCTTTCTTTATCTAACCGCACCACCACTTCTCAACTATGGCGACACTTTTCAAGGCTCTCTCATTCCTTGCATTCATTTATTTCTTCTCCCACATTTATCAAAGAATCCTCTCCCCTTTCTCAGGCCATGATCCCACCCCAAATTCACCCCACCCCAAGCATGGGTTTTTAGGTTATCATCTCAGTCGGGGAGATAGTCAACATCCCCTCCTCCATCAATAATACCTTAATCCACAGGTAAATTTCTCTCAATAGTCTTCCCCGTGCTCATTTCTTGAAATGCGCTTCTTCCCTTGAAAACGACTGGTGATTCTCAGATGCAAACTTGATAATGTATACTTCCTGAGTTGTATTGACCCATAAATAAACTACTCATATGATTGGGCGTTCCATCCAATGAAGTGCTTCAATATTTTATGTTTCACAAGTATGGGTCTTCTTGAATCATTCTTGGAATTCTAGAGCTTCTTGGAGCCTATCTATCCAATGGAATAGTTCTTCCAGAAATTTAACCCTGAATATCTCGTACTGGTCGCTTGATCTTTCTGAGTAAAAGAAAAAATCTCTTGTATCTTCCACATATTTACCTCACAACTCTGCTTCTTTCCATATGAAGGCATCACAATTTCTTTCCCACCACTGGTGAATATCAGATCGGTGGATTCGTGGAAGCATTCTCCCTATAGGTTCCCTTATGAAACAGGTCCCGACAACAAAACCATTTTGTTGGTGTGGAATTGATCAAACCGAATTCCTTCTCAGGTTACCAACAAAAGGTACCGAACTAGTCTAGAGTGTTGGCATTTTGATCTTCCTTGAGGGGAAGAAGTCTCACTCGAATCACAACCAAGATGAGGAAAATAGGGAAGGGTACGAAGAATACTTAGACAAATCCATACAATATCAGGATCACTCTTAGTATTATGTAAGATATATTAAAAACGGTACTGTATGAACATTCCTATCCTAGATTAAAGAAAACATAGTTGTGTTGCATTCATAGAGAAGCTATATCCAATTAAGAAGATATGACATAAAGATAATATGAAGAAGCTAAACACAGACAATAATTTCAAAATTTGGGTCTCTCTTTGTATTAAAATCATATGGATATTCTCAATTACATGGTTCTACTTACTTACAGACACAACTGGGACATGCCAAAGCTTAACAACAAAACTCTAGTACTGAGAGAAAAGGTTATCCCAAAACCCTTTCTCTTTCACCATTACAACATGACATGACTCTGTTACAGTCATGGTCTGGTTCCAAAACCCAGACTCTAGAATTCAATCTAACCTTTACCAAAAATGGACAATAACACAGAACTCAAACCCATTCTAACAAACATATGAACAACTATCTAAACCCTTTACAATCATATTCATCCTATATATATAAGCCAATTGGGATTTTCAGGTTTGAGACTTCACATGTTTTCTTTTCTTTTTCTGTTGTAACTTCTTTCTTCATGTTGGTGTTGTGCTGGCCTTCCAAATATTTTCGGTTTCTTTCTTCCTTCCATTGTCCATCTCCTTTGTGACTTGCATAACTTCTATTTACCAAAATTTGGACTCTAGCGTTCCTTATGCAACTTATATCAACAAAACGAAGGGCCCAACACCTTACATTGCCTTTTGTTACATTTCCTTGCCTTGAATTTCCTTGCCTTGCCTTTCCTTTCCTTTCCATTCCATGTCATTGAATGTGTTTCCTTACCATTCCATACCATGCCTTTCCTTTCCTTTCCTTTCCATGCAATGCATTGTCTTTCCATTCCATGCCATGCCCTGCATTTCCTTGTGTTACATTGCATTGCCTTACATTTCCTTTCCTTACATTTCCTTGCATTTCCATGCCATGCAATGCATTTCCTTTCCATCCATACCTTTCCTTTTCATGCCATCCCATGCCATGCCATTCCATGCCTTTCATTTATTTTTGTTTCATTTCCTTCCCTTCCATTCCCTTGCATTCCATTTCCTTACATTGCATTGCCTTTCATTTCCATGCCATTTCATTCCATGCCTTGCATTATCTTGTGGTTCATTGCATTTCTTTGCATTTCCTTTCCTTTCCTTATCATGCCATGCCATGCATTTCCTTTCAATTTCATGCCTTTCCTTGTATTTCCATGCCATGCCTTGCCTTTCCATGCCATGCCTTTCCTTTCCTTTCCATGCCATGCCATACGTTGTAGTCTAAGGTAAAGTATGAGATAGCTATCAGTAGATCCTTACATAGAGAAATACACACTACACCATCATATAGAATAACACATAGACATACAAATAGCCATACAAAAGAGGTGAGAAAACCATCAATGCATTTTATTATATTCAGAACAACCTCTATCTTTCCATTACATAATCATCTATACATATATGTAATACATATTTACAATTCAGTTCAATTTCGTAATTGTTAGGTCGGTTGACTCTAACTGACTATTCATACAACTTTCCTAACTGACTATTGTATTTTACTTGGCTAGTATACTGGCAGGTCTAATTGGTGGGGCCGACTAGCCCCTACAAAATCCACCCCCCCCCCCACTCAATTCCTTTCGCATCCTGAGAAAGGGGGGAGAATTTTTTATGGGACAAAATATGATAGGGATCTTGTTAAATACAAAACAAAATCTCCCTGGGATTATTCTAGTAATCGTAGACATAAAAGGGTTTAGACTCCTATGGTTTCCCTAGATATAGATTCAAACACATAGATTCATCTTTATCCTAGGGAATAATTGAGATTGCATACCTTTATAAATAGGTTTTCCTTCATAAATATTGTATATTGCAGACCTGAAGCTCTAGATCCAAGCTCGACAACTTTCTTCCTATATAAAAAATACAATAAATACCTCTCTACCTCTCTATGTGGGATTATAATCTTATATCTAACTCACTTCTAATTATATCTAAGAATTTTTATA
This sequence comes from Picea sitchensis, assembly GCA_010110895.2. NCBI lineage: Eukaryota > Viridiplantae > Streptophyta > Pinopsida > Pinales > Pinaceae > Picea > Picea sitchensis. The sequence continues at coordinate 446,936 of SNQJ01S0000939.1, forward strand.
AAGGAAAACAAATACATCAAGGGAAAACCAATGATTTATTGATTAAATAAGAGAAATTAAACCAAGAATACCTTAGGTGTATATGAATTTATTCTTTTCTCCTTGATCATGTCTTCTCCCTTCAGCTTCCTAGTTAGGCTAGGCTCATTGACTTCTGACTATTATAGAAAGGAAAATCACCTCTACAAATGGGTAGCATAAACTTTCTCTTGAATTATCCTTCGCTTTCCCAAGAATTTCCTTTGTTACACATCTCTTTAGAAGAGGCTTGGGAGAGCTTCTAGATCTTCTAGAGACCACTAGAGACTCAAAGGATGTGAGTTCCTAAGACCTTTCCACAGAGATACAAAACATCCCTCTCCCATCACCTCGTAACTCCCCAAATGTATAGTTTTTATAGATCCTCTCTTATTGAGGTACTAGTGACCAACAAGTATCCTTGCATGTTTTCTACTATGTGTCCTGCAAGACCCCTACTTGTTGTCTACTATTTGTTCTACCAAGATCTCCAAAAGGGATCAAATATTTGGAAAAATGTGCATTTTGGCTTTTGTCGTCTCATGGATTTCCCTTTGTCCTATAGGGTGGAAATTAAGGCTATAACAAATTCCCCCTAATGTGTGAGGTCAAGAAAGGAATGGATGGCCCAAATGTATTACAGTAAATAGTGTCCATGTGAGGCAGTGTGAGGAGAGAGAAAATAAGTTTCAGAAGTCAAGTAAGTATTACAATCAAACACCAAGGATGAGTGTGTAAATAGACCATCCCCGAGGTAGACATACTCAGACTCGGAATGACCATGGCTTCCAAACAATACATTGTGGATCCACGATATTAAATTATAAACTATGGCCATAAAAGAACACACATTGGATCCATGTTATCAATAATACCATTGCCATGAGACAATACAATGTGGATCTACGTCATGAACTCAATCATAGCCACCAACAAATACAATGTGGATCTATGATACAACATATAGATATCTGGAAGACAATTATCGCTGGGGGACGTGCCCCCTAAGTCTTCAAAGTACTCATATACAAGTGATATTATCCATTGCAACTTGGGAGGGGATGTCGTAAAAGAAGGATATGACCCCAGCCCAAAGTATTCATACCAAACCTCGATAGTACGAATCTACAAAATGAAAATAGATGAGTTGATGTCAAGCATGGTAGAAACCAGTTGATTATCAGTCATTGATGTATATCATTAATAGACATGAAGGGACCCATTGATGATGAACATGGACCCGAAGGTACCTAGGACAATATAGCAAGTATGAATAGATGAGTTGGTTTCGAACACTCATAGAATCAATTGATCGGGAGTCAATGATGTAAACCCATTGTCGATCACAAAGGGTCCTACCACTGAGGACTGCAAGCTCCAAGGTACTATCTAGTTCCTATATCCCTCTCCCAGGTAGTGTGATGAAGTAAATAGGAATAGATCCACTGGAGGAATTCCTTGATGTATCCCGCATCAATCGACACGAAGCATACACCAAGACATGATGCGAACATATAGTATCACTAAGTACAATTGAAAAGGGATGGATGACTAAGAAATTCAACCAAAAAAAAATGGCCTACTCAGGATGAAACTTCGCTTGAACATACAACATGACACAATGGTGACTTGGAAGTTGGAAGAATATAGTGAACCAATGTAGGAGGCATCAAATCACTCTCCATGATGACTGGAAGGGTAACCAGTTAGAGGAGTATCTCTGACTCATATTAATGGGATGACTCCTAGGAAAGATAAAACCCAATTGTATGATGAGGACTCAAATATTTTCCATCTTCAAGGGCCACTCGACAAACACTGCCATTTTGAGGATAGACCAATGGTGAAAAACTCTCCAATCGTTTTTTGATTTTTTTTGTATTTTTTCCTCCTTCATGGTTTAAGGAGCATGAAAGAGGAATAGAAGTATGTTCAGTCTCTTTCATGGTTTAACAAGAATGAAAGAACGACACAAGTAATATCGGTGTGTCTTTTTTGTTCAGTTTTAACGAGCTCTAAAAAGATTTAAAAGTATACTCGATGGAAGAGATTGAGTGGATTAACAACATGCTCCTATGTTCCAAGTGCATGGAAAATACCTAAGAAATGAGGGATGAAAATGGTATAGGAAAGTGAGGTCCACTCTTAGTAGTTTTTCTCTCCCTAGGTAGATGGATGAAAAATGAAGTCCAAATAATGAAAGAGGCAGATGGTCAAGGTGAATGCGTAGCAGTAAGAGAGATATGGGAAAACAATAGAACAATGAAGGGATCATGAAGCGAGAAAAAAATGCATAGGAGAACATTAAACGACAAGAAAAATGTTCCAGAACCCCCATAGGATATGGCCAAAATATAGGTGAAGAGAGGAAAATGAGGCTCAATATTCAATTCATGATGGGGCTAAAGGAGTGGTCTTGGGCCTATGAAAAAATGAATCATGGGAACCAAATAGAAATACGAGTGATACATAGGGCTCCCATGAAGGGTAGGCACTACCAAATCATTTATGACATGCCAAATGAGTGGCTAGTGTTGCAACCAACTGAGTTCAGACCTAAGTAATAATGTTGGTAGTATGGATGGTTAATAATGCAAGACATAAAATGCAAGGAAATACCTATCTATATATGCCAGTTGGGAAACACATACCTAAATTTTGGTGGATGTCACCATATTTATAAAACAAATCCCCATGATCCTGTCAACACATGTAAACTAGATTTTGGGGGTCAAAACACATAGTGAAATCTCAAAAAGAATTTTTTTTTGTATTTTTTGGAGATGATATATACAAAAAAAATAATTCACACCACACACCTATGCACAAGGAAATACACATTCATATGGTTTACGCAAATTAGATCACATTGTGAGGCTCAGTCCAAGGATATTTTTCATAATGAATGAACTTGTGAGCCAATATTGGAATAATATGGCTTACATATCAAGGCCATTCCATGTAGGAATGAATTTATGCATGAAAAGATACTCATTGTGAGTAGTCTCGTGAGCTATGGAATCTCCTTGATGGTATCCATCAAGACATGAATGAAGTAGGAAACATAAATATTCTATGGAAGGGGTAGCATAGAATTCAATGGCAAGTTACGAAAAAGAAATCCAAGGAGGAAAAAGGATAATACTAGGAGGGACGTTGGATGCCCTAGAGAATTCCCCCAGTCCTGGATCAAGAGTGATCATGTTAAGTTTGTTGGGTTCTAAAATAGGAAAATATGATCGATGCATCACTTGATCCTTTTATGATTCTATGGAAGCTATGGCTTCCAGGATGGCCTCTTCTAAAGGAAAATCAACATCTAGGAAATCGTTGAACTTGGAGAGTCAACAACCCGTATGGGTGGACTAGTTTTATCACACTCCATACGAGGATGGATTTGTTGGGTAGTTTAATGGATGCTGATGTGATTGTCAGATTGAGAATTTCAGTCATTTTAGGTGACCTATTATCACCATATGAATCAACATCCTCGATATGAGATACCACCCAAGGATCAAAACACCCAAGGGATCCACATGAAAATGATGAAACCATGTTGAGTTGTGATGTGTGTAGTGGGAGATGGTGGAGAAGGGAAAATATCCCCATCAGCGAAGGATATTTGGAAATCCCTACACCAACATTCATATAATACTACGTGGTATCACCGACGAATGGTACATTAGACCCCACATTGGATCCAAGTTCCGGGGTACAAAACACAAGCCGATCAATCATAATTATTTCTTCTTGATGAGGGAAGCATAGGAACCTAAAGAACAATGAGATAACTGTAGTCATCTTGTAGAACCAAGTAAGATTGAGTAACACGTTTCACTCAAGAGGTGTGTTGACAAACTTCACATCAACAGAGAGAATATTACAACCTAACGTGATGGGTAAGGATGTGAGTATTCCATGAGGTTGGAACATGTGTCCATAAAATGCTTTTAATAGTGTCACGGACATATTAAGATTAGGAGAGAAAAGGGCCTTCCAACAAGAAATATACATGATGCAAGTCAAGGCTTCTTCATCCACCATTGTCTGGTAGATGTTTTTCCAAAACAATCACACTATGATTTATAAAGTGACCTTATGCAAGAGATTATGAGTAACCCAATAAGAATAAAAGGTCATCAAATTCGAATCTAAGGGATCAACCTCACCTACGACCAACAACAAATTTTTCCACTATGCAGGGAAGTTTTGGAGGAATTCAAGTGTAGACATGAAACAAGGTGCCTAGGCCAATTATTCAACAATACTATAGTTTTCAGTGGCCTATGTGTTTGGATTATGCATACTCTATTGAAGGATGCTCTTCAGGGGGAAAAGTGGTGCATCAAAATATGGATTCTCGATATGAACAGGGCCATCAGGATGAGAAGAATATGTTGCCTCTGGCATGGCATGGGAAGGCTCTAAAATTTCATATGTTTTGTCCTGAGTCTACAAACTTTCCATTTGGTCACACATAAAAATGACAGCATTCAAGGAAGACTCCTCATGGTGAGGGGTACCTTTTACCATACTCCCTTGTGGAGGGGAAATATTTATTTCAACCATGTTTTGAGGTTGAGGGGGGAAGTGGTGGGTTAAGACAACAAGTTCCTGGGGGTCCCGTTGTTGTGCCAAGAAAAAATGGACCTCATCCTTTTGAAACTCATGAGTGGGATGGTATTCCACACAAATAATGTAGGGAAATTGACTTTCCCACTTCTCTTTAGTGGCCCCCTCCTGGGTGTTTTGGGTGGAGGTGATCCCTTTATCATTATTGGAATTTTTTATTTTGTTCCTTTTATTCTTGCCTCCAGGTCGCTGAGGATTATTTGGTTGTGTGGACTTCATATAATTCACCTCAGAGGTATGATTAGGGACCACAATAGTTTTAGCACTAGTGACAAAATTCGATGGGTGTGATGAAATCGACATGTAACCCAACTGGTCAACTAATTGGTTCACAGAGGCATGGGAAACAAAACCAATCACAACATCAGCATGGGTTCCTAGGTTTGGTTTATTTTTCTAATTCAAAGACAGAGAAGCATTTGGAATGATGTCATAAAGTGTACTTGATTGTAAATATATCAGATCTAAGTGTTGGGCAAGAAAAATGGCCTAATCCTCGATAGCCACCCCAACCATAGGTACATCTATGAAAATGGGTGGTAGGAGGGACTTTGTGAACCACTCCATAAGGATTTTGTTTGGAATATGAGTGTCAATCATCCTACCTCTTCGTTTCCACTAATGTATATGATCATAAATGTGAGTGGAATTATCTTGATGCAACGAATTCAAGAGATATGTTCCTATCTCATACTGAATGGGAAATTGGTAATGCGTTAAGCATTCCATTGCCAGGTCATTGAATATTTTAAAGGAACCTCCTTTTAATTTAATGTAACATTTTGCAACAAATTCAGTTAGGTATCTCTAGAAAAGGCGCAACCTCACACTATCATCCATCAATGAGTTGGGTGAACACCATAAGTGGTATGTTGTGATGTGTTTGGAGGGATCGTCTCTTGACTTTCCACCAAATTTTGGGATATATGAAGGTATCTTGGAAGCAATTTCCAAACATGAAAGGTTGTGGGAAATATGGTTATTCGTCAACTGAAACAAATCAGGAAGTATAACATTACGAGGAAAGCAAATAACACAAATTTATACTGGGAGGGAGGTGAATTCGTTATTGTCAAATATGGACCTTTGCATTCCCCTATATTCATACTATTGGAGCGTTGAGGATCTTTCGAAGAGTGAGTGTCCCCATGAATGGTGGCACTTCGAGGAGCATGGATTCTCCCAGAACCAAACATGCCCCCATGGGTAAATGTGGACCCAAACATTCCCAAAGTTATTCCCAGGGAAGAAAACCCTAGGACTGTATGTGTTAAAAAAAGGAAAACCTCCCCTTAGTGAAAAATCCTACCCAAGGAATGTTCCATGAGGGAAAGGTGTGCTAAACCATGTAAAGTTAAAACATATTGAGGTACTACTACCCCCATCCTATCTAGAAACAACCTCAAAACCATTAAACATATTCCACCCAAAGGGTATAGTCACACCTGATGATGTTGGTATGTGCATAGGTAGAAGGATTTCCACCTCTCATGATGAAACCAAAGCTCACCTCCCCACCAGAAAACGATCCATAAGTGGGCATCAAAGTGGATGGGATGCATGTAGGGATGCTTGGTATACTTATGGATAGAAAATATGACATAGCTGGCATCCCCCAGATAGAGGTATCTATAGAAAATGGTATGGATGGTGTAGGTCCAATGGATCTAAGGAGTGGTGATATGGACATGATTGGGATTTACCCTAGGGGATTTCCCCCAGTACCACTCGATGATTGAATCATAAGCTCATCCACACTAGATGAAACACTCGGTCCTGACGTGGTGGGAGTATCACTAAGCAAAGAAAAAGGTGCACTAAATATATCCCTTACTTGGACAATTAGAGGTGCATCTAGTTCAATCAAAGGAGGATTAACATTTTGTGGAGGACGTTCATCTACCACTTCTACTTTGATGAAGACAAGTCTCATCAAACCAAATTTGAGGCCCTTCAAATTCTTTCTCACCTATATCGTGTCTCTTTAGAGGTGGTTTCACCTTTGTGATTGGATCAAGTCCTCATAGTAGACAAGACTAGCGTATTAGTTAAGCTACGATGAATATAATATATGAAAATATAAACACAATTCAATCTAAGGCCGATCTAGACTCAAAATTAAAGAGCATACCCATAATCAAGTTTAGGCTAACAACAAACAAACCAATTGGCTCAGGGACCTTCCGAAAACCAACCCTATTATGGAGATGAATTCCCCACAAGATTGGGTAGCAAAGGTATGAAGAGAAGTTATGATGATCTCTGTGAAACAACCTTGATCGATACAAGTACCCTTTATTAAGGTGGGCACCCTCTGAGGGAATTGAGACCTTGAACGAACATCTACCCCAAGTACTACATGCACATTCCATCTGGAGTCACCTCTATGGCTACCTAGGAAAGGTCACTAAGGATACCACCTCATAATGAATGACCAAGTGAATAGTCATAGGTCTGACCACATGTAAGGGCAGTGTAACTAACCCCAAGCTATGAAGGTGTTAGCCAAAAAAACCCCCATATATGTAGCAATCAAAGTGGTACCACAAACACCAAAACAAGAAGAGAAGTGTAATCTCCCTACTTCCTCGATACAAACTCGTTCTTAACTCCTGTGTTAGAGGATTCTCCTGACACATTGGTTGGAAGAATGGATTTAACACTCTTTAATGACTTCTAAGTTTTTTTTTGTGTCCTTGGAGAGTTTACTCTCCAATCCTAATCCAAGGCCCTAAGCCCATCTAATGTTGGTTCACTATAAAAGAAAACTGTCTAATGAAGTTTAGATTACATGTTTATTTTATGTGTGTTGATTAATTCCAAAGGTAGTGGATGAAACTTTGGTTTTTCCTTGACTCTTGACCCAACAAAGTAAATGGAGGGATGATAATGCAAATTTTCACTTCAATGAAATCTAGATATGGGAGGGGAAGAGACTTTTCCTTTTCTTTGCAACTTTTAAGAATGAAACCTCGGACATACCAAGAAACCAAAAAATGATTGATATATGAAACCAAACAATGATCCTATTGCACTCTTTCATTCATGCTTCATAATCATCCAAACATGCAACATTTGTTTTATCTTTTTTGTAATTTTTTGAATCATAATGAAAAAGATTCTTGATCTAAACAAGAAAATGAATGAAATAGAAAAAAAACAGAAATAAAAACAAGAAAATGAGATATAGGAAATTATAAGTGACATCGTATCATCCCACTCCAATGTCTCTACTAAGATCACACCCAAAAACTGAAAAAAAAAATGAAAAAATCTCATATTGGAGATCTAGAATTTGGGAGCGGAAATTTGCATGGGTTGTAGTGGACTTTGTATTTACTAGAAACACATGATATAAAACATCAAAATAAATCACCATAAATAATCTATATAATGGATTTTTTTTGGATTCAATCTGAATTCGCTCTCAATAGATATTATCCAAACAGTCCACGTGACTGTCACGAGAAATATGCAAAATAGTTGATTTTAAATCAACAATAACGTTTCTTTTTGGACATGGATCTAGATGATTTTTTTTTTAAATTTCCTAAATTTTTTAGAGGAATACAAATTTGGATTTATTTCTTTCATATTATATATAAATGTACAAAATGTTATCTAAAGGTCATGTCCCTATTTTAGAGGGAAAATTCCTTAAGAGAGATAAGGAAGAAAGCAAAGGCCCTCCCCAATGGAGTCGTGAGTTCTATTATGGAAAAAAAACTCACATGGATCTTGCTGAATACATAGAACAATCTCCATAGGATTATCCTAGTAATACCAAACATAAAAGGGTTTAGACTCCTATGGTTTCCCTAGATCTAGATTCAAACATATAGATTCATCTTTATCCTATGGAATATTGGAGACTGTGTACCTTTATTCTTAGGTTGTCCTTCATAAATATTGGTTATTACAGACTTGGAACTCCAGATCCAAGCTCCCCAACCTGCTTCTTGTATATAAATACAATCAACACCTATCTACCTCTCTTATTAGGATTAGAATCTTAGATCTAACTCGCTTCTAATCAGACCTATAATGAGATGAATCAGATCTAAACATTTACATAATGGAATACAAATATATCAAGGGAAAAACAATGACATATTGATTAAATAAGAGAAATTACATCAAGCATACCTTGGGTGTAGATAAATTTATTCTTTACTCATTTCTCTTTTCTTCTCCCTTCAACTTCTTTTTAAATCTAGTCTCACTAACTTCTAACCGTGAGAGGCAAGACAAGCACCTTTGAAAATGGGTAGCATAACCTTTCTCTTGAATTCTCCTTGACTTTCCTAAGACTTTCCTTTGTTATATATATTTTTGTATGAGTCTTGGGAGAGATTATATATCTTCTATATACCAATGGAGACTCGAATTATGTGAGTTCCTAGGCCCTTGCCACAAAGATACAACTCATCCCTCTCCTATCAACTCTAACCCCCCAAATCTAGAAGTTTTATAGATCCTCTCTTGTTGAGATACTAGTGACCAATGAAGATCCTTTCATGTTGTATATTATGTGTCCCATGAAGATCCTCTCTTGTTGTATACTATGTGTCCCATGCGGATCTCCAAAAGGGCTCAAATATTAGGAAAAATGTGCATTTTGGATTCTATCCTCTCATAGATTCTCCTATGGCATGTAGGGTGGAAATTAAAGCTATAATAGTGTGGTCAGTACAATGAAAAAAATATGTACAAAATTAGAATGAGAAAGAGAACTAAATAAGGAAAAGATGTTGGTGTCGAGCATTGTTGGAGTCCCTTTTATTTTATATTGGTGGTTATCTCATGGATTTTATACTTGTTGTACTATCTGATCATTTTTCTCTTGAAGAATTCCCCATACATGGATTCTTACATTTGGAGGAAGTGAAGGTGCTTTGACCTGTACATGGGATTATTCTGATCCTTCCATGACTACCTCTCGGGTCCTTGACTAAAGGATGGTAGTTGGCAAGTTCAACTTGGATGTTGTGGGATTGAAAGATTGGAAGTTCTTTTGGTAAGTCGATGTAGGCCCTAACTGTTTTGGCTATGTTATCCCTTGAAACATTGTCTAGCAAATGGTTGAGGTTGTGTGAAAAAAGTAATGGGAGAAGATACACAATTCTTCATTGGAGTGTTATGCTTTGATTCCTATTGATTTTAGTTGTCCCACAAATCTAGTTTGTTGGTTAATGAGGCCTCCTATATCAGGGTCGACTCTACGTCAAATATCTCTTCAACTTCCTTTGTTTTATGTTTGATCAAGTGGAGATGTTCGGTGGCTTGATCTATAGCCATTTATTCTATTCTTTCCTCTCACAACCACTCCTTTTCTTGCTTTTCCAGTTCTGTCTCAACTTCTTTTTCCTTTGTAATATGAGTTGTTATGGATTCTTTACTTTTGAGTTGCTAGTGATGTCCATTGTTTTCTTTAAATCCTCAACTATTGTTATCTAATTATTTAGTTTCTTGTAGGTTTATGAGAATTATGTTGGTCAATTGTTCAATACTATATGTAATATCGTTTCATGTGAGGTGACATGTTCCAGTTTTTGGTGTACTTCTTTGAATTTCTCAAACTCTCTATTCATGATTGTTGTTGTTTTATGAGCCACTCCATCCTGATTGCTTCTCAATGCCCCATTGTGTAGCTGTTTGGGATCCTTATTTTATTGTCTCAAATGATCTATTTTTTCTCGGTTGTTAGCACCTATATTGATAAATTCTTCGATCAAATGTTTCATTGTTGCTAAGGGGTCGATTCCTTTTTTTTTTGTAACTATGGGAATCGGTAACAATGACAGTATCATACTCATGTGACATGAGGTCGAATCCTTCTGACTGCCTTATAACCGCTAAGGAGAAACGCACAGCCCACAAGCACACCCTCTGGGTAAATCGGGGTGAGAATCAACCTTGAGACCTCTTTTTACATATTTCCTTCCATTCACATGGCACTTCCCAATCGGTCTACACCCCTGCGATCAAGGGTCGATTCCTTTTATCAGCTCATTAATGTCCATTTCTTCTTTTGCAAGTAGTACAAAATTCATTATTATTTTCTTCTCTTTATTCTTTCTTGGTGTAATAAACCTAGGCTCATCCCCAAGAGTAAATATCAATGTAACTCTACTTCACTTTTAAGATGGTGAGATGAAGTAACAGGTTGTTGATTTAGTTCTACGTGCATTAAGCTAGTGCGAGAACATCTCATATCAAAGGAGTGCACATAGCTATAGAATGAAACAACGCGCAGTTTAATGTTTCGTGTGCACCTGTGTAAATACACAAAAATGGCTCACTAAAAGTAAAACAACTTAATGAATGCAGTGCGCACTAGTATTAGCATGAAAGGATGGCACATTGAAGGAATACATGCGTAACCCGAGAATTAGCGTGCACTGGTTTAGTGCACATGTTTTTGAAGGGAAAATAAGACTTTTGTATATAAGCCATGATGTAATGCACACCTATGAAAGGACGTAAGGGTAGCGCACTGAGGAAAGAGTACATGCATCCCAGAAGTTCTGTGCGCACTAGATTTAAGTGCGCAAACTGTTATTTTGAGGCCAGTGAGCCTATATGGAAAAGATCAATACTTCTACATTGATATGTAAATGTAATCACATGCAAACTAATGAAAATACATCCCTGTGATAGACCGACCATGTAAAAGTGTTCGGGAGGCTTAAAATCCACTAGATGAGGTCAAGGTGGCTGGGTTAAAGGGGATTAAATCCAAAAAGGAATAATTTATTAATATTTATTAAAAAGTATAAAGTAAGGATATAATATTATTATCTAAGTCTTGGAGAGGGAACAAGTGGCTAAAAGTCGTTCTCAACATGACAAGTGTCAAGTTGGGGACATGTTACGAGGAAAATATCTCTATGGCTAGGGGTAAACCAAAGTAGATGGAAATTACTGTAGAAATCAAATCTAATCTCAGGTATGCTAGCAAGACAATATAAAAGGCCTACCTCGTCCAGACATTTGATGAAGTCCACCATTGAGAACTTGACTTAAAGAAATACACCTACAACTTGTCCTCAACATCTAAGAAACGCAATCATATGGTGATAATATATAATGTTATCACATTCAATATCATAATCCATCAACATTCATAAAAAATATTCCCATGGAATAAAAGTTCAAATATTTGCAATATATTAATTGGACTAGAAAAGAGTATTTCTATTAAAATGTAATCAACAGAAGTGAATGAATTACAAACTTTCGTATCGTCACGGTTCGAAACTGAGAAAATAAGTTCCTTCTAGTTGGGCCTCCACCAATTCAATCCTCCACCAAAGGAAATCTCATATAATAGATACAATGAGGTTATCAATCAAGTACGAAAGAGCTTGGGGGATGAAAAATGTGTTCAGACTTAAAAGGACAAAGGGATGCAGACTCAATATGAAGTGAATAATTTCTCCAGAGTAACTTTGCTCTCAAAGTTGATATCTTCTCCCCTTTTTTCCATAGCTAGGATTTGGCACATTTGTAGCCTTCAATTGTAATTGAAGGGTCGATTCAAAACATTTCCAGCATATGGAAGGTCAAGGATCATGGATCTCATGACGTGACATGGAAACTTCACACCATTTTTTAATTTTGGGCACAAATACCGATGTACGGGGGATGTAGTGGTGAAACCTACGTATACGCATGTTGTACTATAGGTAGGGCCCATATATGTGGAAAAATAATGTTTTTAGGTCTATGATTTTCAAAAAGGGACTTCAAGTGTGCATAGGGAAATGGAAAAAGGCCTTTTGTGCAAGTTTTCATAGGGTGAGGAAAATATTTCTATAACACGACATGTTGTGGACAAAAGGTAGTTTCCAACCCGACAAGTGTCAAGTTGGGAACATGTAGTCAAACAGTTTGGATATAGTACATTCTAGAACTCAATCATGGATTCATTCTACCATCATGAGCTGGGAGGGAGCCGACTGTTCTACCATCAGGAAAACTGTTCTATCATAGAATTGTTGAGTGAGTGAACCAACTTGGTGTTGTAATGAGCCTGATTTTTGCTATGATCAGTATGTTGAATACTCTCATAGTTACATGTGTATGACATATATTGGAGAACTTAATTGAATAGGAGGGTTTTCAGGCTCGTGCAACATTGGATTGAAGAGGTGGGTTTCTAGGCCCGTGGAAGGTTGCATTCTCTCCAAGTGAGAGAATTGATAGGATTTATTTCCTAAGGTGCCAAATTGCAGTGACATGGCTCTAAGACTTTCTATCCAACTTGTTTTTGAAGCCATGTAAGGGAAGTGGGGCAACCAAAATCATGTTGAGAAGATAAGGGGCACACTTCCTGGGGTGGGACGGGAATGTCAAGAATGAGAGACTGTAGGTTGTCAGTGCAAATTGGAATATGTGAAGAACTTTTTTGCAATTGAGTCACCTGTGTGTGAGCTACCTATGACCAAGTTCATATAAAGTGAGATACTTTAGCCTCATTGGGAACCCTTGTCCAAAAGGAGTTAGCCCCATCTCGGGGCTAACCCACTATTGAGATTTATGAACAATGTGGTCTAAGGATGAGAGGAACGTGGAGGGTCTGCCCGTAGTTGGTGTCTTTTCTTCAAAAGATAAGTGTTAATTATGTGTTAAATCATGTTTGCAAATATATTTAATAAAAATTGATATCATGGGTTATGTTTTCTATGTTGTGTGTATAATTTTGTTATGAATTGTAAATAATTTTGTTAAGAAAATGTATATAATCATGTATTGTTGAATGTATTTTTATATTAATGACAGAGTTTTGTCAGAGAAATTTCAGTGGAATTGCTAGAAAATTGGTATCACATCTGATGAATAGAAAAAAAAATTCAGGTGACACTCCCTAGTAGGAGTCTGGGGGTGTTACAAATTGGTATTAGAACCCAATCTACAACACTGATCCTAGATGAGCCAGGTTAACATCATCTCAAAGTAATTTTTATAGAGAAATGAATTCAGGAGTAGCTGAATTTTCAAGTTTTATTGCATCCATGAAGAAAAATTGGAGCAATTGAGAGGAATTGGGTAATAGCCCTAATTTCTGTTGCTAAATCTATCAATGATTTGGGAAAATTCGCACCAAAAATGTGAACCAGTGGCACACTCAAGATATTTTTTACATAGGTTGAATTTAAGTATACGTGAGTGAAATTGAACAAATTTCATGAATGCAGAACATCCATGGTGGAAATTGGTGGAGAATAGAGAAAAAGCCCCAATGTTTGCAAGGAAAAATTCTGGAAAAATTAGTTAAGTGTAGAGAGCAGTGTTGTTGGCAGCCAATTCATTTTTTTAATTGCTCTAAAAAAGCTACCTACACCCCTTGTCTCATTAACGACAAATCATCGTCGCATTGTGCTTCTAGACATTTGTTTCATTTTTGCGACAATTACAATTTGGTTTCGATTCAGTTTTCACAACTGGAAGTGTGAAAACACCTCTTTCATTGTTTGGACTGTCGTCGTCTTTTATTGATTTTTCCAAAAGACACTTGACCATTGGTTTATCACATGACTGCAAAAGATTCTTTCGAACTTATGTCCTTTGGTCTCCTCTTACCTTGATTGCGCATTTGGATCTGTTTGATTACCAAACCATTGAGCATGAAGATTTACTGATCCTATAAAGGTTATGATTGATTTTGGTCTTTTATGCTTTGATCCTTATTTTCTATGAACTCTTGACTCATTGATTATATGAGATTTTTGGTTGCAATGTTCTAAAACTTTGAAATATAAACATTTGAATATGCAACAAATGCATTTGTAAATTTATAAGGTCAATTTGAGAATATAAACAATGGTTTAAGTTTCACCAAGGCGCATTGATTAATCTTTTGGATTTCAATTTTATAATCGATGTTCGGTGCATTGTTTTGTGAGTTGATATTACATTGAATGATCATAGTTTCAAACTATGCATTGGCATGATCGAATTAATATTGGTTTAAAACGTTTGATTGACACGACAGATCGTTGGTTAATGTTGGATTTCATGTTGGATTGAACTGTACACTTGGCGCATGATTATAACATATGGTGTTGGTTCTATTTCATATGGATGGCACGTTGATATGGTGGTACATCTATTTGGTTGGCCGAAACATATGGTTTAAACGATTATGATTATGATTATAACAACACTGTACTCAGTCATTAATACAATGCGTGGCGGTGGTAATCCCACCACCTTCGCACGCATGCAGTTAATTCCGTCCTCTTTGAACGCTGAAGATGTTAAACCCTATCGTTTTTGACCCTGTGCATTGTTTTGTTCAGTTCAAACCCCACCATGCGCAGAAGCCATGGCTCCTGTCGTAAGGGCTGAGCCCAATGGGTGCCAAGCACTGTTGATGTTTGATGGTGCGTATAGCGACCTGGAAAATCTCGGGTGGCTTGCTTTCATAAGGAAGTTCGATGGTTATAACTTCACTGTGGCTTGGCAATTCGCGTTATCGTTCGATGGCTGCCGAGCCAAAGTTGGAGATGTCCAGCTTGAAATCACTGAACAGTTTCTCAGCTTGGCAACCAGCCTGCCTGTTACGGGACAAAAATGGTCGAAAAGTTACAAGGTAGATGATGTCCCATGGACATTACTGTTCCAATCTCGAACAGTGAACTCTTGTGACAGAGGTTTGCCTGCAAAAATGTTGAAACCCCGCTGGTATGATCTCCTGATGATTATCAAGCAATTCGTTACTTGTGAAGGCAGGTACGGGTTCATTTTCTTCAGGAAGGTGTGTACGAAGTTTCATTTTCTTGTTTCACCGCTATTAATGGTTTTTATGGGTTTCAACCGGCGATGCCCCACTATCTGCATATGAGTCTTTTCAAAATGGCTAAAGGTACAGCGTAGCCAAGCTGATACCACCCTCTTCCATTTGGGGTTGATTAAAATGATTGGTTTATGAATCGGGTTACGAGGATTCTTGGTATGATTTTCTCAAATTTAAATGGTTTAGAAGAATCTAACCTCCTCAGTTGATAAGCCCATGGTGACCGAGCAAGCTCTACCCCTGCAGTAATTTTTCAACTCCAAACTAAAACCTCGAAGTCACCTACTTAGTTTGCCTACTGACTAAACAACAGTTTGAAATTGATAAACCCACAACAAAAAGCCTACAACTAAAAGGACTAAAGCAAAGACCGGTGCTACGCTAGAGGTAAGAAAAATGCAAGGTTAATCTCTCGCATTTATCAAGGAATAAACCCAAACCTCACAAATGTGAGCCTATCGTGGTCGTACGAAGACTCGATTCGTATTATTGAACGCGCTTTCTCAAGAGTATTCCATCTACCTGGCCAGTGGAAAACCTCCTTATGATTTGTCAAGAATTTACCTCCTTGTCTACGAGATAACCCCCGACTTTCCTGGTATTGAAATCCAACCTTTACAAACCCCTTTCTGGAATCGCCGAACCATCGAACGCTTCAACCTGTTGCTCCACCTTGAGATCAGTTTGGGTTGTGGTTGGAGAGATACCACTTGGATGTCCCAAGGTTGCAATCCAAACTAATGATGAAACCAAGTGGGTAAAAGCTTCATCGGGCCGAATGCAAAGATGCAACCCAAAGACAAGAAGCAATGAACTACCGTCTAACTCGCTCAAAATGTCGGTAGTTCAAGTACAAAGAATTGTCAACCTTGACATATAGTCCTGTTGAATCACATGGTATAAGTTTCACTCATTTATATTACACTCGGTGTACATATTTCACCTACTCTATTACATAAGCATGCTTCACTGTATATAATTTTTGTGGTGATAAATCACTTTTCGTTATAGTTTAAGATTCGATTGATTTGGTTTTGATTAATGGATCATCGAATAGATAAGGATTGTTCAAGTTTAGTTCGATGTTCACATTAAGACAAAGAAAGTTAATATTTTTAAAAATAGACCGTTGTTGGTATTTCTATTTTCCGATACAGTCAATGGTATGATTTGAATTAGTTATGAGTAAAAATGATTGATAAATGGGTTAACGATTCTTAAACATTTTTCGATCAAATCTGATACCTTTTTTGTTGATACGTAACCAATTGCAACTTATTCGACTCTCATTATTGTTTGAATTGGACTCTGTTCAGGGTTTCGATATTGCTTCTATAATTAACTCGCAGATTCGTTGATTATTGCTCACCAGCGAATTGCCGATTTTATCGCTACCGCCTGTTGATTGTGTGGTGATTGAACACAAGATTTTTAGAGTCGAGTATTCATGGAGTTTGATTCTCATATGATTTCAATGGTGCCATTTTTACATTATCGCGCTATGTGATATCAATCTGTTGTTATGATTATAATTGGTCAATGATCGTTAAAACCATTGTTTTCGGTCATACCCGTGAACTGTTTGAAACTCAACAAATCCAGAACCGTATTGACTCTAGGTATAGTTATGCATTAAAACGCACGTCTTCTTCTATATTGGCAATGGATTAAACGAGATGAATCTTATGCAAATCAATAATGATTGTTTTGTATCTCATAACGATTTTGGTTTTACCATTGATTGCATTTATGGAACAGTCATGTTAAGATTTGATTTGACTTTATGTCGACTATGCTTATATTCTTTGCCATGTCCCGATTACATCTGCTGGATTTGGTTTTAATTTAAAAAATAAGAATAATTGAATCATTGGTAATTAGTTTTGGATTTGATTATATATTGATATATCTAGTCCTCGAGCAAAGAGTTGACGTCATAACGATGATTCTCAGAAGGTTCAGAAGTCATTTTTTTAATTGTTTTCTATTAAACATCCTTCTAATTTGATCTTTAAAAGTTCCGCCGTGTTCTGTAATTGGCAATAGATATCATGAGCGCTGTAGGGGACATCCAACATTTTACTTGCATTTTATTTCCTCAGCTTTTGGGATTTTTCCGCTGATTATGTAAATAATTTGCTATTATTCACAAGGATGTTTTACCTTGAGAAAACCTATATAAACTTATGATTTTGTAATAATCTCAATCCCTGGCCAGGGAGTATCGAAGTGTGATATGCAATTTGATTCAAACCGAGCGTAATTTGATGCCTTTCGTCAGCTTTGCTTTCAATATACTTTTCAACATTAGGTTTCAAGTTTTTCTTTCTCCTTTGTATATCATTTTGTTTATGGTTTAGTATTACTTTCATATCTAAATCAAATACAAGTGATAATTTCATCATATACATATCTTGTTGCTTCCAAAGAGATAAGGACATAACTATTATGTTGATTCATTTTATGAATGATAGCTTTTGTCTTCTTCATAGATTGGATTGTTATATATAAGTTTTCTTCATAACAGGTTTCCCTTATTATAGATTTTATAAATCATAAAAATTGTTATGATTTTCTTTATGTCTTGTTTGTCCGGTAAAAAAACTCAAGGAGCAGTATATTGATCGCTTTAGAAGCCAAAGACTAGTGGTGAATTTCTTCCCTCCAACTGCCTTAAGAAGTCATCCCACATAGGGCGTGACTTGAGCTGTTTCCAGGTTAATTAGTTATGTGTTTACTGTTTATGTTAAGTTGTTTAATATAAATGATAGTTTATATTATATTGTTTAATCTTCAGTATATATATTAGATTGTTTAATTTCTAGTTTGTATTTCCTTTCATAAAATACAAAAATCAAAAGAGGGATCAGCTTTATCGCCTTGCAGAATATACATGATTTCAAGGTGCCTTAACTCAACCGGTTGCTCATAGTGTACATTTGTGAATAAGAAATATTCTAGTCGATAATTAGATAGTTGATTTGAGTTATTATAATCATACTAGTAATTCCTGTACATATAATAAAGTTTTCGTAGTTTTATAGCCGTGACCGCTGTAGTTATTTAGTTTATTCTTTATTAGTTTCTAGTTTCCCTCCATTTTAGTTAGTTTCTTTTGTATTTAATTGATAGTTTAGTTTTGTTTTATTTGGGCTAGTAAGATTTCTTAGCCTCGCATCATCAGCTCAGATCATTTCTCTCTGGTTTTCATAGAAGACCTTAGAGCGGCCAACGGAGCCGTTAAACTCGTCAGGGTGGTCCATTCCAAACGGCTTGGGTTATTTAGACAACCCCGGACCGGTTCCACTCTCCCAGTTGACGGACGATCAGTTTCGCCCGTCAACAAGTGTGCGCACTAAGTAGGAATGATGTGCATGAGAATAAGATGTGCAGGTGTGCGCACTAAGTAGGAATGATGCGCATGAGAATAATATGTGCAGGTGTGTGCACTAACAATTGAATACTACACTACATGGATTTAATACTGTGGAGAAATGGTGTTGCGGAGGTATGAACATTAAACTTTCAATGTTGCATACAAAATAGGGATGCATAGGGTATATGCACTAAAGTGTGGAATTGCGCCAAGTATAACATGTGGCATGCATAATATATACAAGAATAGTAAAACACACTAAGTTTGTCCTTGCAAGGTGTAATCTTGTTTCATAGTGTGATGCACATGATGTGTGCATGGATTATTGGCAGAACACAGTTTGAATTGTTGGTGCACGTGCAACTTTGATGTGATTCTTCATGCATAATCACATGGCTCTAAGGTATAATTACTAGACTATAGTATGAAAACAATGAACCATGAAGTCGTGTGGTGTAGTGTTGGTAATACATGCAGAGTATGGGTGCACTACACATGATTTGTGCTCATTAGATATTGATTCGCGACAAACAATATGCACACTGGATAGTGATGTGTGGTGCACGCGCTACATGTCTAACATTGCATACGTAAACCTGCATAGGATAAATATGAATTATAATTGTTCAATCAAAGTTGAGTAAGTAGTTAACTTCCTAAGAAATAAAAAAAAAAAAAAAATTATGATGTTGTATGAGAACAAAATTATGCATCATTTCATGATTTGTTAAATTTTCTAGCCGAAGAAATTTTGTTGGCTGCACATTTTGTAGAGCCAATAACATTAGATCAAGAAGGATTGACACAAGTTGAGAATCATGGAAGATGTGAAGGGAATTTTCAGTCATGAAAAAGAGAATAGAGGAATGCATGTCCATATGGGTAGTGAATGTACAAATTCCAATGGACATGGAGAAGGTAAGGAATAGATCATGAACTTGATGGAAACCATAAAACATTTGTAGAGGGATGTCCTAATTCATAAAGATGACAATGAGAGGCTTATGAAATCCAAGGAGATGCAAGAAGACTTTAACATTAATTTGATGCAAATCTTGAACATAATTGAGAAGAAAATGGATAAGAAAACTAAGTCAAGAAGATCAGGAAGTTATAGGCCCCATGATAAGAGGGGAAGATCAGTGCACAACAGAAGTGCTGGAAGAAAACATCATAACTCTCCAAGACATTCCACTAGGAGAGCGTCCAGTAGTTCAAGTCCTGTTAAGAAACCTAAGAAGACTTGGGTGGATGAACTATAGGGGGGAATGAATAAAATCAAACCTCCTACTTTTGACGGTGATAATAAGAAGAATGTCAAGGATGCAAAAACTTGGATACTAAATATGAGAAACTATTTTCAGTTGCACAATTACTCTTCATAGGAAGAAGGTAGAATCGTTATTTATCGGATCAAGGGAAAAGTATCAATGTGGTGGGACCCATATGCAAAAGTACAACAAATTGATGAGAATAAAGTGACTTGGAGAGAATTCAAGAGATATTTTCAAAGGAAATACTTGACTAAGAGGTACTATGACAAGAAAATGAAATATTTCTTTGAACTTGAGATTGGGACTATGACTATAGATGAGTATGAAATAAGATTTTTAGAACTACTAAAATATGTTTCCTTCATCAAAGATGAGAAATTTAATATTCAGAGATATTTGAGTGGGTGAAAACCATTTATTAGTGACAAAATATAGTATGATGATTCCAAAACATTGGAGGAAACTATAAGAAGGGATGAGTTCCTTTGTGATCAACAAAAAAGGAAAGCTTCTTACTAGAAATCTTGGGAAGACAAGAATAAAATTAAGATAGAAATGAGGAAGAAGGGGACTAAGCCACCATTCTTCATAACTAACTATTAGGAAAAACCAGTTACTAAAGAATTCAAAATGATAGAGCCATTGGGGTAAAGTCCAATGAAAAAATCTAAATGTTGGGGTTGTAAGGGATATCACATGTATAAATATTACCCGCGCAAGAGTGAAAGAGTGAAGACTACTCACAACGCGCAACAAGATGAAACAATTGAGGACGTGGGAAGAAGTGTACCTATGATTTATGTAGCCTTGGACAAAAAGAAAGACGAGTTCCAATCACATATTATTGAAGTTGAAGGTAAGATAAATAATCATCCCATTGCTATTTTTATTTATTTAATATGTATACATAGTTACAAAGATATTAAGATGGTGGAAAGGTTTCATTTTCCAAGAAGAAAACATGGAAAACCTTGTATGGTACAAATAGCCACAGGAGCTAAAAGGAATATTAGTGAGATGATTAAGGTATGTCCAATGAACCTGAATGAACTTAACACTACTACAAAGTTGAAAAATATACCTTTAGGTTCCTATGATTGTCTAATTGGTATGGATGGGTTGGATCAACACCATTCTATCCTATATTGTTATAAAAAAGAATTTACTTGCTTAGATGAGGAAGGAAATTTAAGGACAATACAAGGGATTCCTATAGAAATGACTATTAGAGAAGTTTCATCCTTGTAGCTGAAGAAGAGTTACAGGAAAGGGTGTCACATTTTTTCCACGTAGATGGAAGAGACACCTAGGGATAAGATGTTAGACATTGAAGATTGTGTAGTCTTGAAATAGTTTGAAGATGTATTCAAGGAGATAACAGTATTTCTACCTAAAAGAGATATTCACTTCTCTATTAATATGATGCCCGAAGAAACTCTAGTATCTAATACTACTTACATGATGAGTACACCTGAATTGAAGGAATTCCAAATGCACCTTGAAGAGATTATGAAAAAGGAGTATATAATCCCAAGTGTGTCAACTTGGGGTGTGATGCAAGAGCATCGCTAGCAAAGCGCAAGTGGAATACAACTCAGCGGACTAATGCACATTTTGAAAAAGATAATTTTGAATTTAAGAAGGCATGTCATGGAATATTTTAAAAGACTGTAATTTAAGAACTTATTAAATCTTTTAGAGCTGGACGATTGCATAAGATCATTGGGGAATGTATTTTTATTTTAATATAGTAGCTTGTAGTATATATTTGATGTGTTTTCTCTTATCTGTCTATCAGAAATATTTATTGTAATAAATCCTTAGTAGTTGAAGATTTTATTTTGATAGGATAGAACTAAGGTAGCTTGGAGGGAAAGATCAATGAGCTCATGTTGTATAAATAAATGCAGAGTTTCCCAGAAGTTTTTGTTGATGGTTGTTGCAATTTAGTTGATTGCAACAGAAGAGTATTGTATATGAGAGTTGACAGCTACTGAAGATAATTTTGTGAATCCATGTACATATCAGTTGAATGAATATAACAAAGGACCATTTTTCCAAAAGTTTGTTGTTGTTGTGTCTATTTGAATGAATGAATGGTAGGATTTCTATTAATTGCGATTCTCTGTTATTTCTTGTTCTTATGTTATGAATGCATTTACATGGTAGAATGTATGAATCTATGAGATATTAGATAAGTTTCAATTGTTTCTCTTCTAAGATCCAGTGCAAGGAGTGCATAAGTGTCTACAAGGTGTGCGTTGATAGAGTATGTTTCGAATGAGAAGCTTAGAAGAGATAAATTGAAGCTTTTGTATGAAAGGACTGCATAAGTGTCTGCAAGGTGTGCGTTGATAGTGTCTATTTTGACTCAGAAGTTTAGAAGGGATAGCCTGAAGTGTGTGTAGGCATAAATGCGTTCAGATTCGTATTATCCAGGAGGAACAATTGAGCTAGATAATAATTATTTCAAGGAGTGCACAATTTCCCTTCAAGAGTCAAGATGAAGGAAGTTTGTCAGAGTATGTGCACAAATTTGATATTTGGATGAAGATCGAAGGAGTCATTCTGAGAAGCTCAAAGTGTTGAGGAGGAACAAGTCTAAGGGAAACAAGTTGGATCTTTGAATGCAGAGAGTTCATATCGTCCGCAAGGAGTGTGTGACAAAGTCTTTTGACTAAGAAGCTTAGGAGGAGTAGTGTAAGTTTGTTTGAAGAAGGGTGAAAAGAATTATTGCAAGGTGTGTGACGTCATCCACAAGAAGCCAATTTGTGGATAAAAACCTATTCCAATGCATGCACAGGGTAATTTTTTACTAAGTGTCGAAGAGAAACGCTCTAAAGAGAAGAAGTTTGAAGAAAGAACAAGCTTAGAAGAGATAGCGATGGGAATCCTTCAATAGAGAAGAACTTGTTGAAGATTCTACAGATTAACGAGAAAGATCCATTAAGGAGGGAGCGATATTACTCCAGATCATCATATCTAGGACAGTTGCATGGATATTAGCCGTGGAAGTCCTTCGACACTTCCTGATTCAGAGTATTTTAAAGTGTTGTAAGAGTGAGGGGTCTATGAGGTCATGAATTCATGAAGGGATCCTAGCCGTTTGTTGTGATAAGAATATGTGGCGGTGGATTAGATAATTCGGGAGATAGAGTTTCAGAGGAATTGCTTGGAGCGCATGCAATATTAGTGAAGTCACAAAGGAAGAAGTAGTTTTAACCATCAAATCGAGGTGAACATGTGATAGAGATCCATGTATTTCGATAGAAAGTGTTTCAGAAGTAAATGAGGGTGGAGGTCATAAAATTTCCAAAGTCGAAGTGATAGAGGGAGTTGGCCCGTAGTCACATTGGAGAAGGAGTCTAACACAGGAGCTAATACTTGCAAATTGGTGTTTCCAAAAGTGCGAGAGAGCGGAGTCATGGGTAATTTGAACCTGCGAGTAACATCAAAGGGACCTATGTGTCGTTTTTTCTGGTTCTATTGAAGGCCCAAAGAGTTGATTCGGCTTAAGGTGTTTAAAGATCTTTGACTGAGATGTCGCAGAATCCCCAGGAGGGAAGGGGGATGCATTAAGTGGTATCAGATCCAAAATTTTCTTGCAGACAATAGGTAAAGGAGAGAGAAGACAAAGAACATAGTTTTATAACATCAAGTGGTATCAGATACACCCAGTGGTAGTTGTGTAAAGGAGAAATTTCAGCACAATGCTGCTTAGAAGATGTGCAGAGCCAGCTATAGCAAATCGAGCTATGGAAAGGGAGATGTGAGAAATTCGCACAAGGTTAGATGATATGGAAAAAAAACAAAGGAGAGCACCTGATGTTGGAGACATCAGTGATGTAGAGAACGAAAAAGTATAAGTTGAGGAATCTCTAGGAGAAGATGTTCTAGAGGAACACCTACTAAAAGCGATTGTCAAATTCGGAGCTAGAGTGAATATAGACATCCCAATGTATGAAGGTAATTTAGATGCTGAAGAATTGTTGGATTGGATAATATCCATGGAAAAATACTTCGACTATGAACACTTCAATGAGGAGAAGAAGGTGAAACATGTTGTCACCAGATTAAAAGGACATGCAACACTATGGTGGGATGAAATGTAGGCTGGCAGAAAATGCAATGGAAAGAAAAATATCAAGAGTTGGGATAGAATGATACCCAAGATGAAGGATAAATTCATACGCAAGGATTACCAGATAAATATTTTTAGGAATTTGCAGAACCTGAGACAGAAAGGAATGACTGTGAAGGAGTACACATAGGAGTTCTACAAATTGAACATCAGGGTTGGATAGAGAGAAAAAGATGATGAGAAAGTTGCTAGATATATCAACGGCCTGAGATATGAAATCCAGGACGAAATCAACATGATGACAGTAAGGACAGTGGAGGATGCTTATCAGATCACATTGAAGGAAGAGGAGAAGTTGGCCAGAAAGAAGAGTCAGTGAAGCAAAGGAAGAAGTTTAAATAGAGGCAAGGTAATTTCCCATGACAAGGCACAAAATCCTAAGGATGAGGGTCGAAAGCCACATAGTCACTTGAAAACAGGAGGAAATTCCCAAGGGAGATAGTATAGTGGAAGAACCTCTTTTCCTCGAGGAAGAGGAAGAGGCAGAGGAGGTGAAGTGAAGTGTTATGCCCGTGGAAAGACAGGACACATTTCTTGGGAATGTCCCAAGAGAAATAAAGAAGGAGTAGGTGAGGCTCACATTTCAAAAGCACAGAAACGCAATGTTGAAGCAGAAGGTACAACATATGGGAGATATTTCGTGATGAAGAAGGTTCTTTTGAAGCCAGAGCCAGAGGTTGAAAAACCAGTGCAGAGGAATAGTTTGTTCAAAACTACTTTCAATACTAAGGATAGAGTATGCAAGGTGTGATTATACTGAGAGGGGGATGAATCAATATCATGTACAGTTTAAAAAATTTCATTGATTCTACAATTGATTGCCTTGAGTCCAAAATTTCCACAAGTATAACAATGTCCAAGAAAGATATTTTGATATCTAGGAGTAAGTGATCTTATTTGTGGTGTAGTCTATCTGCGTTCACTATATATTCTTTTGTAGTTTTATTCATAATGATTTATTTCATACCTGATGGGAGAGGATGTTCTTGATGTCTCATTCCTCCTGAATTATAGCCTTGTATCTTGTTGTTCAACTTGCTCTGGAGTGTTGGTTTCATCCTTTTCATCTTCCTTCTCTTGTTTTATTGTCTTCAAACTGTCATTGTATCCTACTCCTGTCTTGTCGTTTGGAGATCTTTGACTGCTAAGGATCTCATCTAATTTTTCAGTGTTTTTTTTAACTTCTTCAACTTTTGTACTATCAATAGTAGCTCCCATTTTGTGTGATCCAATTCTGCTTTCAATTTCTGATAATTTTATAATTGTCCCTTCAAGATACCAATGGTCTTTTCAAGCCTATAATTCTCTTCTTCACAACTACTCAATTCACCTTTTAGTATTATGTTTTTGTTTCTAAGCTTGTTATTTTCAGTTTCAACATGCTTCAATGTTTCAACATTCTCATCTTCTTGTTCACTCTCTATGTTGTATTTGTATCCCTAAAAGTAATCAAGGTTGGTTTCTTCATATGAATCTTCTTCATAAATGATTTCTTCTTCTTTATAAATCTTATGATCATCATCCTGGGTTTCTTGGGTTATGAAGATGACTTTGCCTCCATCATTATCTTCTTCATCACTCTCATCTGAGGATATGTCATCATCCTTGGAGTAGAAGCTCTTTTTATTGTTGAGACTTCTCTTTTTATAGTAGCAGTTTTCAATAATATGTCCTATTCTACCACAGTTAAAGAATTTGATATGAGACTTACCTTTGTATCTTCCAGTTCCCTTCTGGAACCTTCTTACTAAATTTTCTATTTCTTCATCAAGGTCATTATCCTTGTATTTTTTCTTCTTTATGGATTTAAAGGCTTCTTCATTGTTTGGTTGGTCACATTCTGTACTTGTCCTCATTTCATATGCTATAAGATACCCATGTAATTCATCCATTGTCATTTTGGTCCAGTCCCTAGTTTCTTCAATGGCAGAGACATTAGAATAATACTTCAAGAGAAGTGACCTCAATACTTTTTGTACAACCAAGGATTCATTGATATCTTCACCTTATCCTCTGATAGCATTAAAAACTTCATCAAATCTAAGAAAATAGGTTTCAATATCTTCCTTTTCATCCATCTTCAAATTTTCAAATTCTGCTCTATGTCATTGAAGCTTGACCTACTTAAATTTTGGATCACCTTCATAGATACTCTTGAGTTTGTACCATACCTCTTTAGAAATTATACTTCCCATCACTTTGTTGGAAATGGTTGGTGCCAATTCTCCTAGAAAAACATGTTTGGATTTTGAATTACAACTCATAAGATTTTTCTCATTTGTATCAGTTGGAGCATTCTTTGGGATTACATATCCATTTACAACTGAGTACCAAATGTCTACTCCCAAAGTTGTTAGGTACTTTTTCACTCTATCACTCCAGTATCTATAATTTCTTCCATCAAATAATTGAATCCCATTTGGAATGTGCTCATGGTCATCCATCTCTGCTCAAGATTTTTCTTCTAGTGGTTAAAATGTTTTGACGGAAACCTGCTCTGATACCAATTGATGATACTGAGAGGGGGGTGAATCAATATAAAGTACAATTTAAAAAAAATTTGAACTTATACTTCAACCAAATTATATATTTGATTATATCCAATGAGAAATGAACAATAGTAGAAGAGTTACACCAATACACCACAATACAACATGCACAATATATGAGAAATAATCAATAGTTATTGTTCAAGGGAAGTAATGAATTTCAAAGGTATCTACAACTTCCAAATATAAAGGGAGGGATAAACCTACATAAGGAAGATACAATCCTCCAATATCAAGAGAGGGTTGACCTCTCCATCCTTGGCCCTTCCTTCCACCAAAGATTATATGAGAGATAATAAAAATTTACATTAAATTATCACCATCAACCAACCATCACATAGAACCTGACAATGCTTCCTGAGACTTATTCAACTTCTACAATTATTCAATTCTTGGAATACTATGATCCTGTAGATAATATTACTCAATTTATTCTCTGAAACTACTCCAAGTTTCACTCCTTCAATCCTCCCAGAAAAGGAGTTATAGAGAAAATTGTAGACCTTATTCAATTCTGGTTTATTCAGGAGAGAGAACTTGTACAACATGCCCTGCGCTCAATATTTAACATAATATTCTGAAATTCATAAAAAGGAAACCAAATCCCGTACTATTTCCAATGCGATTGGTCTCACTTAATTTGGATTCTCTATGAAGAAGTTATGATTATTTTACCCGAAACACTTGTTTATGACTAGCTTCCAGACTATTCAAAAACCTTATCTTCCACAGAGTGTATCTCCAAAATTATAGTGAACAAAGAGCTGAAATGTGTACCATAGGTACCTAGATATGTCTTCTAAATAAAATAAAAATTTCACCATCTGAATCATTTTAGAAACAAAGTTATAGTGAAAATGGCAAGATGGCCTCTAAATAACATACCTTAGAACACATCACCAAAAGACTTCATCCTCCCTTGAAATTCGACCTTCTTTACTTTAGATTTCCTCTGAAATTAGAATTATATCTCCTTGCTCAATAAAGAACTTGTGTGTGTTCAAAAATGAATATATAATGAGATGTATTTATACCCTTTATGTCACTTCCTTTTAACATTAGGACTGACATGTAGTTTATGCTTCAATTAGCATTGCCATCTTCAAAAAATCATTTCTCCTCAATCGTGAGGATCCACGTGACTTTCCACATACCATCGGAAACAAATTGAATTATACTATCCATCCATGGGTTTTGTACCTTCATGTGTAATTTCCTTCATGTCTATCTACTTCGATCAACTGTTGGGTTAGAAATCCAATGGCTAGGGTTGTCATCAATGACTACAACCAATGACTAGGGTTGACATCAATGACAATAAACAATCTTCCAACAAGGTGATCATTGATAATGGGAGCACTGATAAATTAGTATCCATAGAGATGGTGGAGAAATTGGAGATGGAAACAACTGCACATCTGACTCCGTATAAGGTCTCATGGTTGCAAAAAGGACATCAGGTAATGGTAACTAAACAATGCCTAGTTGAATTCAAGACACGAGGATATAGAGATGACATTTTCTGTGATGTGATTCACATGTATGTATTCCATGTTTTGTTGGGGATACCATGGAAATATGACAATAATTTCATTCATGATGGGAGAAAAAAAACTTATACCTTGGAGAAAAATGGTAGGACATGCATGTTGCTGCCAATAGAGGAAAACAAAGTGAAGGAAGAAGCCAAAAAAATCATACTTCTCATGAGTGGGAAGGAAATCTTGAGTGAAGTTAAGAAGGAACAAGAGATACATTTTATTGTGGTGAGGAAACTGATAGTTATCCTTATAAGTACTTCTATGGATGATCTACCTGAGGAAATTCAAGAGTTGTTGGATAATTTTGCTGACATAGTAGTGGATGAGTTACTAAGCTCATTGTCACCTATCAGGAGTATCAACCATCACATTGATCTATTACTAGGAGAAAGTATTCCGAACAAATAAGCATACATATTGACACCTCAATAGAATGAGGAGGTAAAGAGACAAGTCGAGTATTTGATGGACAAGGGTTTAGTCAGAAAAATATTGATTCCATGCACAGTACCAACTGTGTTAAGTCCAAAAAAGGATAGAGGATGGATAATGTGTACAGAATCAAGAGCCATAAACAAGATCACCACTAGGTACATATTTCATTTACCAAGGATGGATGACTTAATGGATTGTTTGAGTGGAGAAAATTATATTTCAAAGATAGACCTGAAAAGTGGATATCACCAGATAAGAATGAGAGAAGGTGATGAATGGAAAATAGCTTTCAAGACAAACAAAGGGTTGTATGAGTGGCTTGTTATGTTGTTTGTCTTAAAAAATTCCCCAAGTAATTTTATGAGTTTGATGAATGAGGTATTGAAATATTTCATTGGTAAGTTTGTGATTGTACATCTGGATGATATGCTAGTCTTTAGTAAAACTGAAGAAGAGCATTTAGGACACCTGACATTAGTGACAAGGAGACTAACACGGGAGAAGCTACTGATAAATTTAAATAAATCCTCTTTTATGAAGACATAACTCATTTAATTGGATTTTGTGATCTCTTCAAATGAATTGAAGATGGATCCAGAGAAGTTGAAATAAATCAGAGAATGACCATCGCCAAGAGGCATATTTGAGGTGAGAAGCTTCCATGGATTAGCAAGTTTCTATAGGAAGTTCATTAGAAATTTTAGTGGATTTTGTGCAACAATGATGGATACAGTAAAGAATATACAAAAGTACTTTAAATGGACATAATAAGCTGAGAAAATATTCAATATATTCAAGGAGAATATAACGGAACAACCGATTCTTATCTTGCCAGATTTCGGGAAGACATTCCAAGTAAGATGTGATGCTAGTGGAGTTGCAATTGGAGCGGTCTTGAGCCAATATAATAGGCATGTCACATATTTAGTGAGAAGTTGAATGATACCAAGAGGAAGTACTCAACATATGATAAATAATTTTATGCCATAATTCAAGCCTTGAAGAAATGGAGGCACTACCTTGTTCCAAAAGTGTTTGTTTTGTATAGTGATAATCAAGCTTTACAATTCATAACGAGACAAGAAAAATTAAACCAGAGACATGCTAAGTGTATAGAATTTATGAAAAAAATCACTTTTGTCATTAAACATATTTTTGGTAATGCTAACAAAGTTTCTGATGCATTGAGGCGGAGTTTTCTGATTCTGCAAGAACTTCAAGTGAAAACCTTGGGGTTTGAACACCTTAAGGATATGTATTGTGATGATCTAGATTTTAAAGAAGCATATGAATCATGTGAAAATCATATTCTTAGAGACAGAAGACAATGGAAATATTATCTGATTCAAGATGGATTGTTTTTTAAGGGTTTCCACTTGTGCATACCAAAGTGCTCGATGAGAGGAAATATGTTGAAGGAAAAACATAGTGGAGGTCTAGCTGGACATTTTGGCCATGAAAAGACATTTGCAGAGTTGAACAGTTGATACTATTGGCTAGGTATGAAAGCAGAGGTGAAGAAATTTGTGAACAGATGTAAGATTCTTCAATATGCAAAAGGAAAGAGATGAAATACTCGATTGTATCAACCATTGCCTATTCCAGATAGGAATTTGGATGAAATAAGCATGGATTTTGTGTTGGGATTGCCAAGGAAACAAGGAGGAAATTATTCCATATTTGTGGTAGTTGATAGATTCTCAAATATGGCACACTTTATCCCATGCTAGAAGACTAATGATGCAATGCACATTGCAAATTTGTTTTTCAAGGAAGTTGTGAGACTTCATGGGTTTCCCAAGGGTATTGTTTCATACAAAGACACTAAATTCATTGTTCATTTCTAAAGAACGTTGTGGAAGAAGCTGGGGATAAAATTGTATTTTAGTTCAACATATCACCCTTAAATGAATGGACAGACTGAGGTGGTGAATCGAAGTTTAGGAATTTTTTTAAGGAGTTTGGTCATTGAACATCATAGTTAGTGGGACCAGATTGTATCACAAGCAATGTTTGCATATAATGACTCACCAAACAGAAGTACCATAAATATACCATTCCAAATAGTATATGGGATGAATCCAATAAGAGTATCAGAGTTGAGATATCTAGAGCAGAATGAATTCAGAAGTGCTTGAGAGAAAGACTTTGCTGCAGAAATGCAAAAACTTCATAATCAGATCAAGGAGAAATTGCAGAACAACAGTAGAGAGTATAAACACAGAGTTGATAAGAATATGAAAAAACTTCAATTTGAAGTAGGAGATAAAGTTCTATCACATCTTAGGAAGGAAAGGTTCCCAAGAGGAACATATAATAAATTGAAGCTGAAGAAGATAGGACCATGCAAGATCCTAAGAAAGTTTGATGAAAATGATTATGAGATAGATCTTCCATAAGATGTGGGTATATCACCCATATTCAACATTTCAGACCTGTATCCTTATAGGGAAGATGACACCAGAGAGTTTGAAGATCAGAAAGAGGTCCATTGGGAGAAACAGATGCTTGTAGCAGAAAAGCCACAGACGGAGAGGATCATAGATCAAAGGATTGGTAAGAAGACTCGGAGAAAACGTTATTTTGAATATCTTGTAAAGTGGAAAGGACACCCAATAGAAGATGCTAGTTGGGTAAATGAAGTGGATATCTAGAAGCATGGAAAGTTAGTGCAAGAGCTCATGAATAGGAGTCCATGAATTTTTAGCTAGAGGAGTATGATGCAGGAGAATCGCCAACAAAGTGCAAGTAGAAGATAGCTCAACACACTAGTGCACATTTTGAAGAAGATAATTTTGAATTTAAGAAGGCATTTCATGGAATATTTTGAAAAGACTATAATTTAAGAACTTATTAAATGTTTTAGAGTTGGAAGATCACATAAGATTGTTGGGGAATGTATTTTTCTTTTAATATAGTAGCTTGTAGTAGAGATTTGATGCGTTAGCTCTTATCTGTATGTCATAAACATTTATTGTAATAAATCCTTAGTAGTTGAAGATTTTATTTCGATACGATAGCACTAAGGTAGCTTGGAGGGAAAGATCAATGGGCTCGTGTTGTATAAATAAATGCAGTGTTGCCCATAAGTTGTTGTTGATGGTTGTTTCAATTTAGTCGATTGCATCGAAAGAGTATTGTAGATGAGAGTTGAGAGTTGTTGAAGAGAATTGTGTGAATCCATGTATATATTAGTTGAATGAATATAAGAGAGGAGCATTGTTCCAAATGTTTGGTGTTGTTGTGTTTATCTGAATGAATGAATGGTAGGTTTTTTGTTAATTGCAATTCTTTGATATTTCTTGTTCTTATGTTATGAATGCAATTACATGGTAGAATGTATGAATATGTGAGATATTAGATAAGTTTCAATTGTTTATGTTCTACGATCTGGTGCAAGGAGTGCATAAGTGTTCGCAAGGTGTGTGTTGACAGGGTCTGTTTCGACTCAAAATATTAGAAGAGATAACGTGAAGCTTTTGTATGCAAGGAGTGCATAAGTGTCTGCAAGGTGTGCATTGAGAGAGTCTCTTTTGACTAAAAAGTTTAGAAGGGATAGCTTGAAGTGTGTGTAGGCAGAAACACATTTAGAGTCGTATTGTTCAAGAGGAATAATTGAGCCGGATAATAATTGTTGCAAGGAGTGCACAGTCGCCCTTCAAGAGTCAAGTTGAAGGAATTTTTTCACTGGGTGTGTGTAGAGTTGATATTTGGTTGAACATCGAAGGAGTCATTTTGAGAAGCTCAGAGTATTGAGGAGGAACAATTCCAAGTGATATAACTTGGATCTTTGAATGGAGAGAGTGTGTATCGTCAGCAAGGAGTGTGTGACATAGTCTTTTGAATCAGAAGCTCGGGAGGAGTAGCATAAGTTTGTTTAAATAAGGGTGCAAAGAATTGTTGCAAGGTGTGAACAATCATCCACAAGAAGCCAAGATGGAGGAAAACCTGTTGCAAGTAGTGCACAGGGTAAGTTTTGAATAAGTGTCGAAGAGAAATGCTCTAAGGAGAAAATGTTTGGAGAAAGAACAAGCTCAGAAGAGATAGTGATGATAATCCTTCAATAGAGCAGAACCTATTGAATATTATCTAGATTAATGAGCAAGATCCGTTCAGGAAGGAACATGATTAATCCAAACCATCAGACTTGGGATAGTTTCATGAATATTAGCCATGGAAGTCCTTCATCACTTCGTGATTTAGAGTGTTTTGAATTATTGTACGAGTGAGGGGTTGTCGAGGTTGCGAAGGGATCCTATCTGTTGGCTGCAAGGAGGATACGTGGTGGAAGATTAGAGAATTCGAGAGATAGAGTTTCAGAGGAATTGCATGGAGAGTGTGCACTATTCGCAAATTCGCGAAGGCTAAAGTAGTTTGGACCGTCGGATCCAGGAGGATACACGACATAGATTTGTGTATTTTAGTAGAAAGTGTTTCAGAAGGAAATGAGGGGGGAGGTCATAAAATTTCCAAAGTCGAAGTCACGGAGGGAGTTGGCCCACGATCACAGTCGTGGTAACATGAAAGGGACCTGTGTGTTATTTGTTCTAGGTCTATTGAAGGCCTGAAGAGCCGATTCGATTCAAGGTGTTTAAATATCCTGGACTGGGTAGTCGCAGAATCCCCAGGAGAGAAGGGGGACTGCATCAAGGTGCCCTAGTATTGTTTGTAAATAAAATGGATTTAACCTTGATATTTTGTTTAGATTTCGAGCAATTGAAGAAATTAATTGTGAAGAAAAAGTATCCTTTACAAAGAATATATTACCTTTTTTATCATATGAAAGATGCAAAAATATTCTCCAATATTGATCTTAGGTCAGGCTACCATCTGGTAATAATTACAGAAGAAGACATCAAAAAGACTTCTTTTAGAATGAGGTATGGCCATTATGAGTTCACAGTGGTTCCCTTTGCATTAAAAAATGCACCAGTTGTCTTCATGTGTCTCATGAATGGTGTGCTCAAGAATTAATTGGATAAGTTTGTCATTTTATTTTTGTATGACATTTTGATATATTCTAAGTCTGAAGAAGAACATGAGAAACACTTGAGAATGGTGTTACAAGTTTTAAGAGAGCATCAATTGTATGCTAAATTGTTCAAATGCTCATTTTACCAGAAGAAAATACATTATTTCGGTCATCTCATCTCTAAGGAGGGGATAACAATAGATAGAGAGAATATAAGAGCCATTGAAAATTTTCCAGTGCCAAGGAATGTATATGAGGTAAGATCATTCATGGGCCTTCAAGGTTACTACAGATAATTCATTGAGGTTCTCAAGAATTGCACACCCAATTACTTCTTTGTATAATAAAGGTGTGAAGTTTGACTAGACATTGGATTGTGAAAGGAGTTTCCAACACTTGAAGCATTTAGTAAAAAGAGCTCCAATACTGAGGATTGTTGATCTAAATGAATATTGCATAGTATGCATTGATGCATGTAATGAGGGACTTGGTGGATTCCTTAGTCAAAATGGTTATGTTGTGTAATATGAATCAAGGAAGCTAAAGGAGAAGGAAAGACATTATGCAACTCATGATTTAGAGTTGGAAGCCATAGTGCATGCCTTGAAGATGTGGAAACACTACCTTATGCGGAAAATATTTGAATTGACGACAGACCATAGTGGTCTGAAATATTTGTTTGATCAATCAACTCTGAATGTGAGGAAACACAGATGATTAGATTTCATCAGTGAATATGATTTTGATATAAAGAATATCAAAGGAAAAGAGAACAAGGTGGATGATGTACTCAACAGGAGGGTACATGAGATGCATTCTACAACCATTAGCGTGTGTCAATCAGACTTGAAAGATAAAATCAGATCAGAAATATATGGAGTTAAAAGAAAAACTTTAGCAAGGTAATTTACAACCTAAAATTGAGAACTATAAGTGGGAAGGTGATATAATTACTAGATATAGAGGAAGAATATATGTGCCAAATTATTGGGAATTAAATAATATTATATTGGGAGAAATGCATAATGTACCTTATGTTGGACACCCAGGTTACCAAAAAACTATTCAGCTGTCAAGAACCAATGTTGGGCCTTCGTTTTTGGGATAAGGAATCAAGAAATTTTTGACTAAGGACGAGTTGTGCAAGCTTTAGAAGAGGTGGGACAACAGAGAAATAAAGAGCAACAAAAATCAGTTGCGAAAGACAACACAACACCAGCTAAGAAAAAATGGTTACAACAAAACAAGAAAGCATGGAAGATGGGAAAGAAGACACAACCTAACTTATATATAGGGTTGAACATGATTGTAAAAGGGTTGTTGTTGGGTTGTTTTTGGGTTGAGTTTTTGTTGTTGCTTCTAGGTTTTTGGTTAGATATTGGATCGGCTAAATTATGATCTAGTTTAGCCTAATATTTCCCTCTCCATGAGGTTGTCGTCAGTTGAGATGATTCAAGAAAATAATTGATTCTGTAATGTAATTCATACATATTTTGAGAACTAGAGCTCTAAGACATTAGTCCATAGAGAAGAGTTGTAACTTAAGGAAGATTCTGAAGAGAATATGAAGGACCTAAATTTTCAAAATATGATGCCTCTCTGTGTGTTTTTCTTATCCATTACAGTATTTATTTATGGTTTATGAGTTCCACATGAGAAGATGGTTTTAGGCGTTTGAGGTGGGCTTGCTGAATCGAGATTTTCTGGGTTGTCAGACTCCATTACTGTAGTTAATTGCTTGTGAATTTCTGGTGTAACAGAGGATGGCTCACAAATAAAATTGTTTATAATTTCATC
>SNQJ01S0000939.1:490955-544251 GCA_010110895.2 Picea sitchensis
GAATCAGTAATAACGTAATTATAATCCTTTTTCTACAAACAATCCAAGTGTTATATCAATGTAGAATTATTATCCAATAATAAAAAATAAGAAATGAAAAATCACACACATACACGGTACACCAGTGTTTTACGTGGAAACCCAAATTGGGAGAAAACCACTTAATGATTTTTCTTATATGTCTTGAAGAATTACATTCATTGGAAGCACCAAATTCCTTTTTTTTTCTAGCTGCAACTGGAAGGAGGCTCCAACCCCCTAGTTTCTCAGGCTACAACTGAGGGAAGCTCCAACTCCCCAATTCTTTGGCTACAACCAGAAGGAGGCTACAACCCCCTAAGTTCTTTGGCTACAAACGAAAGGTGGCTACAACCACTTGTCCTTGCCTCATCCTGCCACCATGAAGTACAATGATGGAACCACTATCAACCTGTCACTGTGAGATATACTATTGTACAACTGTATCAACCTGTACCACTCACCTATATCCAATCTGTACAACTACCTTATAATATAATCTGTACTTGAACTGAACATGTATCTACAAATATACAACATGTACATGACCTGATATATGTACACACCTTATATGTTATGCAAACCACGTATGTACGCGCCCTATATGTTATGCAGCCTCCTACATAACCTTTACTCATGGCCATGCACATGATATATGTTATGCAGCCTCCTATATGTTATGCAGCCTCCTACATGTATGTGCATGCATCCTCATACATAACCTTTACTCATGGCAAGTATGTCTCTCTCTAGTCATGTGCCATATAGGTATGTGTAATCATGAACACGTATAATATCCCTCACATGATCTTAGTCATCAAACCCTTTCTGATATTCAACTTCTCAATACATCAACCACTACAAAAGTACAATATCTCAACCATGTACCATAAATACCCTTATCCATATGCCAAGAAATACAATATGTGCCTCAATAAGAAGTATCAATGATAAATATACCAACACTGTATTTTTGTATATCGAACTTATACATAAGATCCCATGTAGTCACTAGTCTCTCTAGGGAGAATTATCAAATCTCCATTGCCATTCCTCATGCATACATCAAAATCCAACTATTCATAGAAATAAGACATACCTTTTGAACCAATGGATGGATCTGATGTATCTGATCACTTTAGACCTTCCTGGGAGATTGATCTCAAAATATAGAACCTTTGCATCTTCATCTCTTCAAGTTTCCATGGATTTACCAACATGTACACACCTTGTACACAGACAACCCACATATAACTCATCATGTACACACCTTGTACACATACATCACACATATAACTCAGCATGCACACACCTTGTACATAGACAACCCGTATACATCTCAAAAAATAGGGTTTTGTTGTAATTCCGAGAATTTTTCCATCAACCCTTCGTGCTACCTTAGACATTCGCCACTTCAGATGTATCCACAAGTATTTACAAGAAGCTTTACACAAGAAAATAGATATACAATATGTACAAGTGTGTTTTATGAGTGATCTTTGTCTCTTATTTATATCTTCATGCAACCTTATACTTTCCTTATTTTAGGGCTTCTTCATTTAAAATAATTTCTTTTTGAAAAGCACTTTGACTCTTGGGGCCTTCTATAAGACTCACAAGGGTTCTCCAACTTCATATGGTTATAAATATATAACCATGAGGAGTTATGTGATGTTCCACATACCACTAGAAACGGCATGACAAGCACTATCCATCTAGGATAGTTTCACTAACAAATTCATTGACAAGTTCTCTCACTCCACAAAGCATCTTCCTGTGAGGGATTTTACCATAAGGGGAACACTTTGGATTTCATCCATATTTACTTCTTATCAACCATGACAAGACAATAATGAGTCATATTTACATCAAACTAACTTGGGTTCATTACCCAAACCTTTGTGTTGCGATGATTTCTTCAAGGGTTGACATCAATGAAAACCAATCTTAATCAACAATCTCCCCCTTTGGAATTGATGGAAACACTCTGATGCAATACTAAAATTATATCACTCATGGTCCCCCTAGAACCATGCCTCTGTCCTCTGCATCTGATAAATCTGCTCCCCCTGGAACCATGCCTCTATCCTCTGCATTTGATAAATCTGCTCACCCTGAAACCATGTGTCTGTCCTCTGCATATGATAAATATATCCTCCTGGAACCATGCCTCTGTCCTCTGCATCTGATAAATCTCTTCCCCTTTGTCATCAATAAAAAAGGTATCTTTCCATCCGGGGCTGCTCCCCCTGACTGAACTGTCCTCTTATGGTGCTTCCTCATGTACATATAAGACATATAAGATAAGCATTCAAAAATCATTCATTTTGGAGTGGAAATAACTCCAAGTCTTTGGAAAAGATATTCAAAGTCTTCCCATGGAAATGGTTTTGTAAATATGTCTGCCATTTGTTATTTTGTTTCCACATACTCAACTCTGATGTTCTTTTCTGCAACTTGCTCCCGTAGAAAGTGATACTTGACTGGAATGTGCTTTGTCTTAGATCGCATCACTAGGTTCTTCGAGATACTTTTTGTGCTTGTATTATCACAATAGATTGGAACGGGATCATCATACTCAACCTGTATATCTTTCAGAGTTTGTTTCATCCGAAGTACATGTGTACAACATGATGATGTTGCAATATACTCTACCTCGGTTGTAGATAAAGATATCAATGATTGTTTCTTGCTTAGCCATGATACTAAACACTCACCCAAGTAGAACGTTGATCCACTGTTGCTTTGGCAGTCATCAATACAACCTGCCCAATATGCATCTGTGTAGGCAATAAGTGATAGGTCCTTTCCTTTTGGATACCATAATCCAAACTCTTTTGTTCCTTTGAGATATCTGAAAATCCTCTTCACTGATAATACATCTAATTCCTTTGGTGCTTCTTGAAATCATGACACCTTTCCAACTGCCTGCATTCATATGGTCTGGATGTTGTCACATATAGTAGGCTTCCAATCATTGACCTATATTTCCTTTGATCTGTAGATTTTGAATCATCATCTTTTCTCAACTTGCAACTGGTTTGCATGGGAGTGATAACTGGTTTGCAATCTTCCATACCAAACATTTTTAGCATTTCTCTTATATACTTGGTTTGAGAAATAAAATTTCCTTGGTTGCTTTGACATATCTGAAGTCCCAAAAATAAGGATAGTTCTCCAAGTAATGACATTTCAAATTCATTCTGCATATCTTTTGCAAATTCCTGTCTTAACCTCTCATCATCACTACCAAAAATAATATCATCAACATAAACTTCAATTAATAAAATATTACCTTGACTTACCTTAATGTAGAGGTTGTTGTCTGCACTTCCTTTTCTAAACCCTGCCTACTGCAGATACTTATCCAGTCTAGAGTACCATGCTCTAGGAGCCTATTTTAGACCATACAAGGCCTTATTTAATTTACACACATAATTTGCGTTCTCTGACAACTGAAATCCTTCTGGTTGTTCAATGTATACTTCTTCTTCAAGTTCCCCATTCAGAAAAGATGATTTTATGTCCTTCTGATATACTTTAATGTTTTTGGAGAATGCATAGTCTAAAAGCATAAAAATTTCTTCCATTTTGGCAACTGGGGAAAATGTCTCTTCAAATTTGATTTCTTCAATCTGTGCATATCCTTTACATACCAATTTAGCTTTGTTACTTGTAATTTGTCCATCTTCATTTAATTTATTATTGAAAACCCATTTTGTGTCGATCACATTCTTATTCTTTGGTCTTGGAACCAATTCGCAAGTGTCATTTTTCTCTATTTGATCCAATTATTCATCCATGGCCTTATTCCAAAATTCATCCATGTTGGCTTCTTCAAAAAAAAATTGTTCAATTGTAGATAAGAGTGCTAGGTGTGTTTATTCTGGTGAATGGACTTTTATTCTAGTCTCAACTCCTGCATCTTTGTTTCCAATAATCTGATCTGAAGGATGATTCTTCTATACTCATTTTCTAGGTGTCTTTGGAGATACTTGCTGAACTTTCTCTTCTGTTTCTGTTAGATTATCTTCATCTTCCTCTTCTATTTCATCTTCTGCTTCTTCTTCGAAAAGTTGTTCCATTGATTTGTTTTCTTGTTCCTTTGATTTTGGACTACATGTTTCATCAATTGTTACATTGATGCTTTCCACAACTTTGTTCAATCTTAGATTGTAACACTTATATGCTTTCCTTGTACTTGAGTAACCAACAAGTACTCCTTTTTCCACACAAGAGTCAAGAATTCCCATTCTACCATGATCTCTTTTGATGTAGCATTTTCTTCCAAAAACTCTGAAGTGCTTGACATTTGTTGGTCTTCCTTCCCATAGCTTGTAGGGATTTTTATCAATGTTGTTTCTGAGCAGTACTTTGTTTTGAATGTGAACTGTTGTATGCACTTCCTATGTCCAAAATATATCCGTCAATTTGGAATCCATTAGCATTGTTTGAGCCATTTCCTGTACTCTCATGTTCTTTCTTTCAACAAATCCATTATGTTGAGGTGTCCTAGCAACGATTAATTTCCTTTTTATTCCATGAATGCTATAATATTCCATAAATGCATTTGAAGTGAACTCTCTTCCATTATCAAATCTCAAGCATTTGATTCTTGAATCCATCTCATTTTCAACCATTTCCTTGTAGATCTTGAAGTTTTCAAAATCTTCTGACTTGTTCTTGAGAAAACAAACTGCAGTCATTCTCGTATAATCATCAACTAATAACATAAAGTTTCTCTCACCTTTTAATCCCTTTGTTGTAGTTGGTCCAAGTAGATCAGTATGCACAATTTCCAGTGGTCTTGTAGTTTAATATTCCTTTGATTTGAACCTGGTCTTTGTTTTATTTTCTTGTTGACAATGCTTGCATTAAGTGTTGGTTGGTTTCGTGATCTAGGGCATTTATCTGACTGCTTCTTTTTTGTTGACTTTGACAAGGTTATAAAAATGCATGTGACCCATTCTTCTGTGCCATAGCCAACTTTCATCTTCCTTTCCTATACAACACTTTTAATTTCGAATTTCACTTAACACATATATGTTGTTTGAAGTTCTAACAGCTGTACCAACCAATTTCCCTGAACCTTTTCTTCTTATCTCACACTTTTGTGAATATAAAGTAAATTTATGAGCTTGGGCACACATTTGACTCACACTTAAAAGATTATGTTTCATATCTTCTACCAACATAACATTTTGTTCCTTTTCATTCTTGTTCCCAATTCGGACTGTGCCCTCTCCAATGATTTTGTGTTAATTATCATTTCTGAAGGAGACTGATCCATTTCTTTCCTTTCGTAATGTAATAAATTTGTCTCTATCACTTGTCATGTGTTTTGAACACCCACTATCAACATACCAACTGTTTTTATTCTACTTATCTTGTAGAGAGACTGTGCATTCTTCATTGCTATACTGATCTTGCTTTCTTATCCATGTCATTTTCTGAGGTTCTTATCTGTGACTATTGTTATTCTATTGAGGTTCTTTAGGAGGAATTGTCATTCTGCAATCTTTGGCCACATGTCCAAAATTGTTAGATTTGTAACATTCCACTTCAATGTTCAAAGATTCAAACCTATTGTAACTTCTTCTTTGTGTTTTACTAGGTCTTCTTGAATAAACTCATTGTGTATGACTCTCAAAGTTGTTATTGTTCCTATTGCTAGCTCTGCAATTCATAGCTTTATGTCCAAAATTATTACATGCATAACATAAACAAAAAAATATAGCTTGATACCTGGGAGTTGAAGATCTTATTAAAGGAGTTGCTCTTCTGAATCCTTTTTCTTCTTGAGGCCTATCTGTCTATTTTTTATTCTGAAATCTGAATCTTCTTGGTGGAGGAGTGTCCCTGTAATCTTCCTTGTATATCTTCCTCTCCTCTTTGATTGTTTCTGCATAGATTTTTGGATTTTTTTCTTCCTCTATTGTTTTGGAGCTTGGCCCCTTTTCTGTCTAATTGTATCCAAGTCCAGACTTTTCAAGATGATATTTTTGACTGTTGATAATGTCATCCAGAACTTTTGAGCTATTCTGCATATTTTTCTTT
The DNA here is from genome assembly GCA_010110895.2 of Picea sitchensis. Taxonomy (NCBI): domain Eukaryota; kingdom Viridiplantae; phylum Streptophyta; class Pinopsida; order Pinales; family Pinaceae; genus Picea; species Picea sitchensis. Next base: position 497,031 of record SNQJ01S0000939.1, read on the forward strand.
TGAATACCCTTTCTTAGTGTGACAATCTCTACTTCCATTTTTCCAATGATCTTGTCATTTTCTTCTAGTTGTTCTTTGAGTGCTTCTTCAATTCTTTTATCTTATTCTATTTGAACCTTCAATTTTTTGATCATTTTTTCTAGTTCTCGAGTGTCCTTTTTCTTGTCTAGTTCTGCTTGTAGTTTCTTGTTTTTCTTCTTTCCTCTTTTGATAACTTTTATGGCACAAATTAATTCTTCTTGATAGTCAACTTCTGCCTCTTCAATTTCGTCTTTGGCTTCTTCATATTCTTATTCGGAGTCTGCTTTGTCAGAATCTTTTACTGCCATGAATAGAACTCTTCCTGTTTCACTGTCACTGATTTCATCTTCATCTGATGATGAGATGTCTTCTTTGATGCATAATATTTTATTGAAATCTTTCATTGTAGTTCTTTTGCCTTTATATGTGTGTTTTCCTTTTGAGTAACCTTCATAATTTCTCTTTTTCTTATGGGGACATTTGTTAGCAAAATGACCAATACCATCACAATTAAAACAAATTAAATGAAGCTTACCTCTATACCTACAGTTGGTTCCCTTGCTCAGTCTTTTGACGAAGTTGGCCACTTCTTCATCATCTTCAGAGACGTCATTGTTGTTTCTATAATATTCTTGTTCCTTTTTCTTTTTCTTTGATATTTTGGATTCTTTGAAGGTTGCTTCTTTTACATCTGGATTTTCCTGTTCAATTCTCATTTCATATGCTGTGAAGATTCCATGCAGTTCACCCATGATTACAAAGTTTATATCCAATATTTCTTCTAGTGATGATATATTGGGGTTGAATCTCATAGAAAGAGATCTTAGTACCTTTTGAACAATTACAGATTCTTCAATTTATTCTCCCAATCCTATGATTTCATTCACCGTTTCATAAACTCATAAGAAGGAGGCTGTGATATCTTCATCTTCCTTCATTTTTAGTTGAATGAAATTACCTCTGTAAGTTTGAAGCTTTGCTTCTTTGACTTTTGTACCTCCTTCATAAATATTTCAAATCTTGTCCCAAATCTCTTTAGCAGATTTATAGTGTGAAACTTTGGTGAATACCGTATCACTGAGACCATTCAAAAGTGCATTTGTGACTTTGGAATTATTCTGACCATGTTTCACTGCTTTGTCATTTGTTGGTGGAACTAATGGTACTGTGTATCCATCTACAATTGATTGCCAAATTTCAAATCCCTATCCTTGTATATATGTCTTCATCCTTATGCTCCAAAAAGAATACTTCTATCCATCAAACTGTGGTATTACTTTTTATATGAGTTGGTACTCTCCATGATCTCCATTTAAGTGGTTAAACTGATTTCTGAAGGACCCTTCTCTGATACCAATTGTTGTATTACTAAGAGGGGGGTGAATTAGTAATAACGTAATTATAGTCCTTTTTCTCCAAATAATCCAAGTGTTATATCAATGTATAATTATTATCTAATAATGAGAAATAAGAAATGAACAATCACACACATACACAGTACACCAGTGTTTTATGTTGAAACCCAAATCGGGAGAAAACCACATAATGTTTTTTCTTATATGTCTTGAAGAATTACATTCATTGGAATCACCAACTTCCTTTGTTTTCCAGCTGCAACTGGAAGGAGGCTCCAACCCCCTAGTTTCTCAGGCTACAACCTGAGGGAAGCTCCAACTCCCCAATTCTCTAGATACAACCATAAAGAGGCTACAACCCCCTAATTTCTCCGGCTACAACCAGAAGGTGGATACAATCAGAAGGTGGATACAACCACCTGTCCTTTCCTTGTCCTGCCACCCTGAAGTAGAATGATGGAACCACTGTCAACCTGTCACTGTGAGATATACTATTGTACAATTGTATCATCCTGTACCACTGACCTGTATCCAATCTGTACAACTTCCATGTAATCAATCTGTACCTGAAATGAACATGTATCTACAAATATACAACATGTACGTGACCTGTCGTGATGCAACCTACATATATACGTTCCCTATCTATTATGAAGCCCTCGTATTTATGCTCCATATCTGCTATGCAGCTTGCATATGCCTTCTGAAAACTAGGGTTTTTATTTTCTTGAAAAATTCTGACCTTCTATAACTTCTTTCACATAGATCTGTAACCTGTCACTGTATCTAGACTGTAGCCGTATCATGTGCATGCATCCTCATACATAACCTTTACTCAAGGCAAGTATGTCTCTCTCTAGCCATGTGCCATATATGTATGTGTAATCATGAACAAGTATAATATCCCTCACATGATCTTAGTCATCAAACCCTATCTGATATTCAACTTCTCAATACATAAACCACTACACAAGTACAAGCTCTCAACCATGTACCATAAATACCCTTATCCATATGCCAAGAAATACAAGATGTGCCTCAACAAGAACTATCAATGATAAATATACTAGCACTGTATTTCTGTATATCTGACTTATACATAAGATCCCATGTAGTCACTAGTCTCTCTAGGGAGAATTCTTAAATCTCCATTGTCATTCCTCATGCATACATAAAAATCCAACTATTCATAGAAATAAGACATACCTTTTGAACCATTGGATGGATTCGATGTATTTGAGCACTTTAGACCTTCCTGGGAGCTTAATCTCATAATCAAGTACCTCTGCATCTTCATCTCTTCAAGTTTCCATGGATTTACCAACATGTACACACCTTGTACACAGAAAACCCATGTATAACTCAACATGTACGCACCTTGTACACAGACAGCCCATGTATAACTCAACATGTACACACCTTGTACATAGAAAACCTGCGTACACCTCAGAAAATAGGGTTTTGTTGTAATTCCCATAATTTCGTTGTCAACCCTTCATGCTACCTCAGACGTTCGCCACTTCATATGTATCCACAAGTATTTACAAGAAGATTTACACAAGAAAATAGATATACAATATGTACAAGTGTGTTTTATGAGTCAACTTTGTCTCTTATTTATATCTTCATGTAGCCTTACACTTTCCTTATTTTAGGGCTTCTTCATTTAAAATAATTTATTTTTGAAAAGCGCTTTGACTCTTGGGGGATTCAATAAGACTCATGAGGGTTCTCCAACTTCATATGGTCATAACTCTCTAACCATGAGGAGTTATGTGATGTTCCACATACCACTGGAAGCGACATGACAAGCACTATCCATATATGATAGTTTCACTGACAAATTAATTGTGCTTCATCTCATTATTCCACAATTAAGAATGGGTTCTCTCACTCCAAAAAGCATCTTCCCATGAGGGCTTTCACCATAAGGGGACAACTTTGGAGCTCATCCATCTTTACTTCTTATTCAACCATGACAAGACAATAATTAGTCATCTTTACATCAAATTAACTTGGGTTCATTACCGAAACCTTTATGTTTTGGGGATTTCTTCAAGGGTTGACATCAATGGCAACCAACCTTAATAAAAAACTGTAACATGAACATGAGACGATTATATAAACCCTACTGTTGATGGATCAATAAGTTGGAGGAGTATATAGTCAATAGAAGAATATTCAGAATTGGCTTTTGACAGTTGGAAACAAGTTTCGTACAAAAGATTCTCAAGAATATGCGTAACTGTCAGAGTAACTAGATGGGTTAGGACCAAAGTTAGAGAACACCCAGTATACGATGGCACCTTAGAAATAGACAATTTTCTTCTCAGCATGGAAGAAAAGGTAGTAGAAGATCAAAGAATCTTGGTACTAGAAATAGCCTTTCACGACACCCATGCCAGATGGTGGGCCAATCATAAAGACTTACTCATAGATTGGGAGGATGTGAAGCAAGCCATCAAGTATAGGTTTCAGAACAAGGAGTAACTGGAATCTGAGATATAGATGGATCTCCAAGTTGCGCAACCATTCAATGGGGAATCAGACCCTAATGTACACATTGAACAGTGTGTGACATAATGGAAAGCTGTAGAGATACCCTCTCAATTATGGGTTCGGTTATTTCACCACTCTCTAGGACCAATCCATAAAGCTTGGTTCATACATGAGGAAACTAGAATATAGACCAATGATTGGAAGATGTTGGGAACTCATTTTTGAAAGGAATTCTCATTTACAAGTAAGTACCCTGAGCTTGAAGTAGTCCTGCAAAAGATTAAAAAAATTATTTTTACAAATGATAGTCATCATAAATCAAACCAAGTGGTATGTCCAAAGAATAGCTGAGAACTTCAAACTAACCTTCACCTACCCTCAAACAAGAATCCTGTAGAATGTTATCAGATTAGCAGAGATTCAGAAATCCCAGATGACTTAGAAGAATTGAGAAACCTAGCCATCAAAGAGACAGAGGGGAATAGACAAATCCAGAACACCATACCCAGTCAGACCGATAGTTCCTACAATCACGCATTAAAATTATGCAAATTCAATATAGGGACCACAAAGCAACCTAAGATAGGCATGGTGGGAGACTACTAGGATGAGAAAGCTAGCTAATAAATACAGATCCTGCTGTGGGAATATGATGACTTGTTCCCAAAGAATTTCTTAGAGTTAAATGGGATCAAAGGAGTTATGGGAGAAATGAAAATTGAGTTGAAACCAGGATCCAAGCCTATGAGACATAGACCATACCACCTTAACCCTAGAGTAAAAGAGAAGGTTAAGAAGGAAATGGATAATATGTTGGAAGCATGACTCATTTTTGCAGTAGAAGAAGTGGAATGGGTCAACCCAATAGTTATTCAAAGAAAGAAAGGCACATATGATATTAGGGTCTGTGTGCACTATAAAATCCTTAACTCTGCCTGTGTGCATGACCATTTCCCAACATCTTTTATTGATGAGGTGATAGTACAGGTTGTGGGGAAGGAAGCATACTCATTCACAGATGGATTTTCCAGGTACCACCAAATCAGGATTGCTGAAGAAGACAAAAAGAAGACCACATTCATAACAGAATGGGGATCCTTCACATACAATGTGATGCCATTTGGCTTAAAGAACGCCCCTGCAGTTTTTTCCAGGATTTTAATAGCATCTTTTAGAGAGTTCATTCAAAAATTTATAGAATACTATATGGATAATTGGACGATATATAGTTTTCTCAAAGAACATGTAGCACTGTTATGGCTAATGTTTGATAGATGCGGAGAATTGCAGATCTCATTGAACCTCAAAAAGTGTATCTTATGTGTACCACATGGGAAATTGTTGGGCCACATAGTCTGTCGAGAAGGAGTATTGGTAGACCCAACCAAATTTGTGGTTATTGTGAACATGCCACCACCTGTGAGTGCAAATCAGTTGCGCTCCATGTTGGGACACATAGGGTACTATCGCAGGTTAATCATAAGATATGCGAACATTACTGCACCTCTGGAGAATCTATTGAAAAAGACCGAAACATTCCAATGGAGCCCAGAATGTGATAAATCATTTGAGACGCTCAAGGATAAGCTCAGTACAACATCGATTTTGATATTCCCAAACTGGGAGAATGAATTTCACGTCCATGTAGATGCTTCAGGAATTGCCTTAGGAGCTATCCTAGTGCAACCTGGAGATGGAGATATGGATCATCCTATATATTTTGTGAGTCGAAAGCTGTAGCAAGCAGAGCACAAATACACAACGATAGAAAGGGAGGTCTTAGCCATGATCTATACTTTACAAAAATTTAGACATTATTTGTTAGGCTCTCATTTCAAATTCTTTACTGATCATTCTGCATTGAAATATCTAGTTAACGAACCTGTGTTGGAAGGGAGAATTTGTATATGGTTTTTGTTATTTCAGGAATTTTCTTTTGAATTTATCATTAAGTCGGGAATATGCAACATAGGACCTGATCACCTGTCTAGATTAGAGTCAGGGAAAAGTGGCAGAGTAGTTGACGATCAACGCCCAGATGCAGACTTATTTCGGGCTAAGGGAATACCTGAGTACCTGGAGGACATAGCAGTCTTCTTAAGTACATGGGCCTGCCCAGAAACATATTTCGCAACCCAAAAATTCCACATGGTTGTTAGAGAAACATATTACCAGTTGATCATGGGACAATTGTATAAAATGGGACTAGATAGTATCCTCAGAAGATGTGTCTTGGAACATGAAAGATGGGATATACTCTAGGAATGCCACAGTGGAGTTGTGGGAGGTCATGTAGGAAGAAATGACACTACACAGAAAGTTCTACAAGATGGAATTTGGTGGGAAACGCTCTTTAAGGATGCAAAGGTATACAATAGATCATGTGATGTTTGTCAAAGAGTGGGTAAGCCGTCACAATGAGATGAATTACTGTTGCAACCAATTTGAGCTCTACAAGCATTTGAGAAATGGGCAGTTGACTTCATTGGACTAATGAACCCCACAACTAAGAATTCAAAGGCGAGGTACATCATTACCACAACCGAATACCTTACACGTTAGGCTAAGGCAACAGTTGTTTAGGACTGTTCGATCGATACTGCTACCAGATTCATTTTTTAGAATATTATCACTCTGTTTGGATTTCCTAGGAGCCTAACCAGTGATCAGAGAGCCCATTTCATTAGTATCACTATAGAAAATCTCACAGCAAAGTTCCTAATCCAACATCACAAAAGAAACCCCTTCCACCCACAAGCCAATGGAACAGTAGAAGCATTCAACAAGATTCTAGAAAGAGGGTTGAAAACGTTTTGTTGCACAAATCGGGAAGATTGGGATGACAGAGTTCTAACAGTACTATGGGCTTACAGGACAACCACAAAGAAACTCCATAGGTACACACTGTCCTAGATAGTTTATGGGAAAGAGGTAGTGGCTCCTATAGAGTTCATCACTCCAAGATTGTACATTGCATAGAGAACACATATGCCATAGGAGGGATCAGTCACATAGAGACTTATGGAGCTACAACAACTAGAAGAGACCAGATTTCTAGCAGAATTCCATCAGTTAGTTGAAAAAGAAAGACAAAAGTCTTGGCATGATAGGCACATCAAGACTAAGGTATCCGTGCAAGGAGACAAGGTTCTAATCTATGATAGTCAATACCAGAAGCATCCTGGCAAGTTGTGCATGCATTGGTTGGGACCATTTATAATTGTGGAGATCCGACCCTCAGGAGTAGTCAGACTTGCATAAATCGATGGTATGTTGCAGCCAGGATGGGTGAACGACGCTCGCCTGAAAACCTATATGTCTCAAAACTGAGAAAAAAATGGACTGTTTCTCTAGTCCTAAGGAGCATGTATAATAGTTAGATTTGATTTTTCTAAAATTTCGTAAATTCAATTAATAAAGTCAATGTGCGTAATGTTACGTTGTGACACATAGTTCATTTTTTTAAGTATTGTTTGATATAGAACTAATGACTCAGCAATGTAGGATCCAAAGCATAAAAGAAACAGTTAATGATAGTAATAAATATGACAGAGACCCCCTTTTTTGTCAGAGGGAGAACGAATCCGAATACAATATGAATTCCATGTGCCACACGAACCCAGTCTAGTCACAACCTTCATTGTTATTACGGTACCCCATCTGAGTTCAATTAAGCCATAAATCCACGATAATAAAATATTTCATTGGAATTCATGCCGAGATTCCCACCCGTCAAATGGAAAGGTTTGAAACCAGCCACATCCCTATTCCACTCATGCAAGTTAATGCCTGAATCGATCGATAGGATTTACCCCATTAAACCATCCCGTTGGACAACTGAGAGCCAGTTGCGTCCATACGGTCATGATGAACTACAATTATTGATAAAATTTCCCGCTAAGCCAAGTATAAGCTTCTGATAATTTTCCATAGAACACATGATTTTCAAAAGAGCTTAGTAATTTATTAATTCTGAAGAGTGATAAAGTTTGTACAATTGTGAAACCCATAGTCATGACCATAGTCCTTAGCTCACTGCAGAAGTAGGGATAACTCAGAATACACAATGTCGAGAGAAACAGGAAACCGAAGCACCATTCCTAAGGATGCAATACCAGACGAGCCCTACGACCCCCGAGTTGAGGTTGTGGGTGATCTTAAGGGGAATGTGGAGCATGTCAAGCTCCTCAATCTCGACCTAATAGATCTAGTTTTGTTCCCCTAGATGCACATAGACGTCTTCTGGGAGATGGTTCCAGATCAATTGGGAGGCATACAATTCACGCCAAAACCAGACTTTTTCAACTTATTTAACATGATCATTATGAACCTAAGAGACCTACCAATATTCAACACCACTAGTGAGGTTGCGTGATGCACAATTTTTTTGATCAGTAGAGTGCATGACCGAAGTCTCTAGATGGACAAGCGATACCCAATTCATGCTGCAGACATCCATCAGCTTACTAGACTATCCCTCGAAGGTGAGGATGTGTTGAAAGGATTCCAAGGTCCTTGTAAGCATGGAAAAAAGAAAGGAGAGCTCAGCCTGTATGAGAAATTCAACACAAAGAGGGGGGGACGCACAACAGTAATTGACCAAATACTACTAGAAAAAGTCAGAACGGGTTGTTACATCATATCCAACAAGGTTATGAGATCATACTACAAGGGAGAATGCATGCTAGATGCATTATCAGTAGTAGACTTTTGCACCAACGATGTCGTGTTCAATTCGTGTAGTTACCTCCTGGAGGAACTACTAGTGGCATGCGAGGAAGTGCAACAGAAGCGAGGAAAATTCACCTACATATATCTATTGCTGGCATTTGCAATGTACAAATGGAAGCTGCCTATGGGAAAAGCACTGAAACTACCAGAGTGGGGGCGCATGGAAAATATGTTCAAGCCCTGGCAGTCCAGGTTGGATTCAGAGAATAAGGCTTTCAACACCGCAACATTTTCTAAGTGGTACAATGGCCTGAAAGATGAAACATAGAGGCTGTGTATTCCGCATGAACTTCTCAACTGAAATACAAGAAATATTTCCTTCAGCATGAACCAACATCATATGTTTGTATGGCCGAGGTATATTAGAAAGGAAGAATTCCATTAAAAAAGTATACCTTTCTATCTAGATGAAGAGGCCTTCGACAAGGAAGTAATGTCGTGGCCAGGAGTCAAACGCAACCCATGCAAGTCAGGGATTCACTACGTCCTATTGGTCGAGCTGCTAAAGAAGAAAGCCATAGAAGCAGGGGAAGGACAGAGCGCAAGGTCAGAACCACAGAAGAAAGAGGCTCCTACACAATTAGACTATGAGGAGGAAGATGATATGCACCCATTGGAGCGTAAGAAAAGAATTTTGTTGGTCCTCCATCCTCTACCACCTAACGTCATGTTTTCAGGTGAGGACATCAACAACATATTTAGCACTATGTTCGTTACTGAAACAATGGTGAAGAAGCTCAAAACTGGGATTTTTTCGAATAAGCCTATGAATTCCCACCCTCTTGCAGTAGTTGTCCCCTGCACCTGCGCAACGATCATATCAAACCCCATCATCCACATCCAGGATGACCCCAAGCCTGAAACATTTCCATCCACAATCATCATCGAGAACCTTTCGTCACCACCACAACCCTAGTTGCCACCTCCAAAAACCACCAGTCCACCCGATACCACAGACCCAGAGCCGATGCAGCTCGATCAACTAGAGAAAGTGGAGTGAGAACTCCCAGAAATAATCCAGGAGTTGGCTAAGTAGAGACCAGAAGTTTTTGGTCCAAACCCTGAAGTAACAGAGAAGAGAAGGAAACTGATTGGTATGAACCCAGACATCTAGGAACAACAGACCGAGCCTTCGACAGAAGAAAAAGACACCCAAATTGTGGAAGAGTCACAAGCCCAAAGAAACCAACAAATCCCCTCACCGAATAAGGGTGAGGGTGCCCAAGAAAATATGACACATGAAGCGGACACAACAAAAGAGAAGGAGACCCTAGAGGCTCAGAAAGAACCAGAATCAATACCAAGGCAGAGCACGACATCCAAGAGAGAACAGATAGAGCAATTTCTCCTAAACCCTCAGCAATGCACATAACTGATGCAACTATGCATAGCCATAACAAAGTTTCTGACTCTCTTACCATCAACACTAAGGTTGAGGATAATGCCAAGACCATCAAAAGAGTAGGAGGTAGAGACCCTCTCATAGCATTCAACGACCAGTGGACTTCCACTGCAAACACGATAACCTAGAGATGTATCCCCTTAATCCACTGACCTGGTACAATGTCCAGCAATGCACTTATTTGGAATAATCATAGAATCAACTGATCAGTTGGAGAAAAGGCTCCAGCAAGTCGAGATGTCTGCTGAGCTCGCAAGGGAGGAAGCATTCCTCACACAAACGTCAAAACAACAAGAAGAAAAAACCAAGGACCAAGTCTAGCAAAGATTAGAAAGAGTGCAGGAAAGGCTTACTGAATCCTGACCAAATATTTGAAGAGTTGCACCCGAACTACCCGAAGTCAGTGATGCAGTCAAGCCAAAGCATCAGATTTAGCTGCTCCAAGGAGCATGGACACAACTCTCCACTCGCAATGAGAATCTGGAAGTATAGTTGCAACGTACTCAACAAGAAGTAGAGCAGCAGCCTCAGAAGTTGCAAGATCAGATGCAAGAGATAGTATTGGAAGGAAACAATGCCTGAGCAACGCTACACAAGTACACAACAGAATGCACAAAGATATTCCAAGAAGTCAACAATTGGATGGGCATCATTGCTCGATGCAACTAGGTCCTGGAAGACGTGTGGACCAAAATCCAGGTCCTGAATGATGAAGTTGCGGCCTCAATGGATCTAATGGAGCAACAATAGAAGTTTGACCAAATCTAGTAGGTGGACAATGAACTAAATTCCCTCTTTGAGGCACAATCCGTAGCAAAGAAAGGGTTGTGCAACTTCCGACCCGTCATTCAGTAAGTGTAAATGCATATGCATCAAGTTTATGCAAAAACAGATTTTGAGTGGAACTTGTTGGTCGCGTCCAAGCCAAAGGAGTGTAGTAAGGAGGTGACCTAATAGTTTGTTGCAGAAGCACCACTCCTTTCCAGGATGTGGCAGGATAAAGTTGGAAACTTTCAAGGAGTGAGGGAGTGATCCTTAGAATTGGTCCCAAAGTTGGGCCCTTTGTTTGAAGAGGAAAAAGAAGATAAATCACAAACAAAAGAGAAGAAGGAAGAATAAAAGGAGGAAAATGGAAAACAACAGGTGCTCCAGGAAGCTGTGAAAGAACCAAGCACTTGACTCGATGGTGAGTCAAGGGTTTTGGTTGGAGTTTGTTGGGCCCTTCATTTTTGGGATAAGGAATGAAGCAATTTTTGACTGAGTATGAGTTGTGCAAGATTTAGAAGAGGCAGTACAAGAGAGAAAGAAAGATCAACATAAATCAATTGCGAAAGACAACGCAATGCCAACTAAGAAAAACAATTACAACAGAAAAAGAAAGCGAGAAAGCTGAGACATAAGATGCAAACTAACCTATATATAGGGTTGAACATAATTATAAAGGGGTTATTTTTGGGTTATTTTTGGGTTGGGTTGTTGTTCTTGCTGCTAGGCCTTTGGTTAGCTATTGGTTCAACAAAATTATGATCTATTTCAGCCTGATCTTTCCCTCTCCATCAGGTTGTCGTCAGTTGAGTCGAGTCAAGAAAAGTCATGAATCTATAATTTAATCGGTACATCCTTTGAGAGCTAGAGCTATGAGACATTAGTCCAGAGCCAAGAGTTGTAACTTAAGGAAGATTATGAAGATAATATGAAGAAGGACCTAAATTTTCAAAATATGATGTGTCTCTGTGTGTTTTACTTATGCATTATAGTATTTATTTATGGTTTATGAGTTCCACATGATGATTCTATGTCTAATTGCTTATTTGCAACATAAGTAGGTTTAATTCTTGCATACATGATTTCAAATCTGTTTGATAGGTATATGTATTGTGCAAGGTCAGGATGAGTCCTAAAGGCTCTGTGAATCCTCCTAAGTCTTTTCCTTACCCTTCCCTATCTATTTGTATAAGAAATGCTTCGAGTGAGACTTCTTCTCTTTAGAGGAGATGAAATTGCCAGCGCTCTAGACTACTCAGTACCTTTGGTTGGTAACCTGAGAAGGACCCTGGTCTGATCAAACTTGCCCCAACATCCAATATTATTCGCTAGGCGTGAAGAAATAAGTTCTTGAGTTTATTTCCAAGTGTTTGGCATGTAAAAATTTTAAGGTTGAGCATAGACATCCAACTATTCTATTACAACCATTTCCCATTTGTGAGTCAAAGTGGGAAGTGGTAACAATGAATTTTATCACCAATCTACCCAGACCTAACAAGCATCATGATTCTATCATGGTGGTAGTGGACAAGCTTACCAAAGCTACTCATTTTATTATATTACATCTTTCTCACAAGGAACCTAACATAGTTGATATATATCTAAGAGAGATAGCTCGATTGCATGGAATTCCCAAGACAATTGTCTTTGATTGAGATCCAAAATTTACTTCAAAACTTTGGTAAGGATTGTTCAATGGATTTGTAACAAATCTGCATTTTAGCACAACTTATCATCCAGAGTCAGATGGATAGACAAAAGGGGTGAATCAAGTAATTGAAGATTTTCTAAGAATGTATTTTTATAGTCCAAAAATGCCTTACCTATTCATACAAGACATTGGCATTTTCACTTACATACTTTGCCAAAACACTGTTGAGGCTACTTCTTAAAAAACTATTTTTTGGAAAGTGTACGTGCTCTGTTTAACTAATATCATTCTCACACAGGTGTAATGCATGCTATTTAAACCTCATACATACACGAGTTTCGTGCTAGTTAGCCCGCGTTTACCTCCAAAAGTTGCAAAAAAATAGAAAATTACAAGGAATTCGACGAAGTTTATGGGCTATCAAGGGTTTCCCAACCATTTTACCCCTTGTAGCCCATCCCCAAACCGAATAACCATATTTTTATTATATAAAAAGAGGTCTTCGGGTGTCATTTGAGAAGACAGGCAAGAGAATAAGAAAACTCTACCAAAATCCCTTCCCTTTCTTATCCCAATTTTTGCATCTTATTATAAGTTTTGGCCTCAACCTTCCCGTCCAACCCTTTCTCCTTATACAACCCTTTCTCGTTTCCCAACTAATAATTTGGTTGTGAGAAGCTAGCATGAGATTCATGCAATTGGGGTGACAATAGAGGAACTCGAACCTTGTTTGTGGAGTGATTGTTGATGAAGGTTGTAATCCTTTTGATCTTAATATTGAATAAAAGAGTTCATTCTTGTCCCAAAACATTATGTCTATATGATTTTATTCTTTTATTCATTTATGTCTATATCTGAATATTGAAAGTGATAAGTAGAGATTTTATTTGTTGTAGCATCATTTCTCTAAGTTTTTGCAGGTCATCTTTGGGAGGAGACCCGCAATCCAGGAAGATGAAAAAAGTGAAAGAGGTATACACCAACCGAAAGGACCAAAAGTGCACCCATTGACCTTCTTTCCTCTCTCTTTTGATTCAGTTTAGATAGTTTCTGGGTAGATTAAGGGTAGAACATTCTTTTAAGGGAAGTTAGTGCTTTTCCTGTACCTAGACCCAATATAGGGGGATTTTCCCTATAGCATAATTGGAAAATCAACTATGGATGTGCTTTGTCCAAGGGAAACTATCTTGCTTCAGAAAAAATATAATGTATATCCCGTCCCCTCATTTTGGAATATATATATTTTTTTCTTTTTCAAATTTTTTAATGAACTTGAAAAAGAATAAAATAATGTTATGTTACAAAGGAGGAACGAGTGTCATGGGAAAACAAACCAGTTCCAAGAGCATGGAACATATGAATGCTTAGTGTAGGGAGAGATGTGAAGGATAAGGACACTCGGGAAAATTCCTCCATGGGTCAAGGTGTCAGATCGAAAGGGAAAAGATTGTTACAAGGATTGCATTTAAGGAATGATTTTGAAGGTTAAGTTAATAGCAAATGAAGTTGACATTAGGCCAAAGAAGAAAGTATGAGACATGTGATGTGATTAGGTATGACACAAAAAGGCTCCTTCCATGTGAATTTTTACGAGCCCAAAGAAGGTAAGATAGGTGGTTTTTCACGTTTAGATAGTCTAAAAAACACTAAAACAAGACTTCAGAGTGTTTTTTTTTTTAACTAGTCTAGTAGTTTCAGAAAAGGGTTAAACTTATACCGAAAGGACATCCCTTCAAAATAATTTTAACGAGTGTGACAGAGACAAGATCACTCAAAGATATTTTCATTTTTAAGGAGTCTGAAAAATAGCTTAACTATAAACTTGTAACGTTTTTCTAAGTTTAGTCTCCTTAGCTAGAAAAAGTATAAAATATAACTCAGGAGAACTCTCCCAGTGAGACATGTCTCTTGAGTCATACCTTTTTCTTGGATAATCTATTGGCCAGAAAAGGGTTAAACTTAAGCCAAATAGATGTTCTTTCTAGAAAAATTAATGAGTGTGAAAGGAACAAGGTCACTCGATGATCTTTTCATATTTAGGGAGTATGAAAAGAGATTAACTATGGACTCCGAGGGGGTTCCTTTTTCGTAAGTAATCTCCAAGGCCCTAAAAAAATATAAACCAAAACTAAGGAGAATGGCCCTTTTTAAAAAATTTAGTCCCTCGATCCCGAAAAAGGGTTAAACGTACACATGTTTGTACTCTCCTAGCGAATCGAAGCTCCTAAGGAATACCTTTATTCATAAATTAACCATATGGACCGAAAAGTGGGTAAGCTACTTTCAGACAGATGTGCCTTCAAATTTTATTTTGGCGAACGTGAAGGGAAACAAGATTGCTCAGTAATATTTTCAATTTTAGAGAGTCTGAAAATATCTTAAAGAAGACTCCAGGGGGGATTCTTTTCTCAAGTAATCCAAATGAGACCAAAAAGAATAAATAATCTCTTGTTAGATGTTGCTTTCAAATTTTAAGCGAGCTTGAAACACACCAAACCATGATATTTAGGGAGTCCTATGGGAAAAGCCAAGAATGATCACTAGAAAGAAGAATGAGGCTTCAATATATCATCATGGCAGGACTACAAGGACTTGCAAGCCTATGGTGAAAACTCAACATGGATGTCAAAAGGCAACAAAGGATCTACCTAGGGTATCCATGTAGAGTAAGGCTCTACCACCTAATTAGGATACTTCAAAAATCCCTAAATATGAGCCCATTTGAGGCACTCTATGGAAGAAAATGCAACACACCAGTCAACTAGGACAACCGAGTATACGATGCAGTAGTTGGTCCAGAACTATTCATAGAAATGGAAGAGGAGATTATAAAAATTAAGCAGAATTTAAAGGTTGTGCAAGAAAGGAAGAAAAGTTATGATGATAAGGTAAGAACTCATAGGGAAGTTACTGTGGGAGATCATGTGTTCCTGAATGTAAAGGCCAACAAAATTTCCCTTAAGTTGTGAAAATTTTCAAAGTTGGTAGCATGGTTTTGCGAGCCATTTGAAATCCTGGAAAGGATTGGGCCTATGGAATATATGCTTGCTTGCATGCATCAATGTGTATTCATAATGTATTCCATGTATCCTTGCCTAAAATATATATAGTTGAAACTAATCATATTATTGATTGGAATGTGATTTAGGTGGAGCAATAAGACAGTTTTCAAGTGAATCTAGTGTGCATATTGGATCAGAAGATCAAGAAGCTTCAAAATCAAGACATAGGGATAGTAAAGGTCCAATGGACCTGGTACGGTCCTTAGGATGCAACTACGGAGCATGAATATCCTATGCGGGCAAAATACTCACCCCCTTTTTAGAATTTTTGAAATCTTGATTGTATAGGTGTCTATATTGCATTAAGGACAGTGCATAAATAAGGGAGATGGGATTGTAATACCCCTAGGTTGATCCCCAAGTGTAAATATCAATGTAATTTTTCTTTACTTATAAGATGGCAAGTTGAAGTAATAAGCTGTTGATTTAATTCTGCACGCATTAAGATAGTGCTCACAGATCTCATATCAAAGGAGTGTGCACATTTGTAGAATGAAACAACGCGTAGTTTAATGTCTGGGGTCCACTTGTGTAAATACAAAAAAATGGTGCATTGAAAGTAAAACAACTCAATGAATGCAACGTGTGTAAGTATTAGCATGAAAGGATGGTGCACTAAAGGAATAGGTGCAAAACCCTAGAACTAGTGCGAAAGTTTTTGAAGGGAAGAGAATCCTTTTGTATATAATTCATGATGTAATGCACACCTCTAAAAGGGTGTGAGGTTGGCACATCGAGGAAAGAGTGAAAACAAACCAGAAGTTCCATGCACACTAGTTTTAAGTGCACACAATGCTATTTTGGGGCTGGTGAGTCTGTATGCAAAAGATCAATACTTATGCACTGAGATGTAAATGTAATCACATGAAAACTAATGGAAATACATCCCTGCGGTAGACCGGCCATGTAAAAGAGTTTGGGGGGCCTAAAATCCACTAGATGAGGTCAAGGGTGATGGGTTAAAGGAGGTTAAAGAAAAAAATGAATATTTTATTAATATTTCTTAAAATGTATATAGTAAGGACATAATATTATATCCTAAGTCCAGGGGAGGGGAGAAGTGGCTAAAAGAAGTTGTCAACATGAAAAGTGTCAAGTTGGGGACATTTTATGGAAAAAGGGAAGTTTCCAACCCGACATGTGTCAATTTGGGAACATGCAATCAAATGGTTTGGAATTAGACCATTCTAGCACTCAATGATGGATTCAATCGCCCATCATTAGTTGGGAGGGAATCGACTATTCTTCCATCAATCAGATTGTTTTGTCATAGAACTGTTTAGTGATTGAACTGGTTTATTATTGTAATGAGCCTAATTGTTAGTGTTATCAATAAGATGAATAATGTCATAGTTACTTGTGTATGACATAGCCTGGATATTTTAATTGAAGATGTGAGTTCTAAATCCCATGGAACTTTGGATTGAGGAGGCGGGTTTTTAGGCCCATGGAAGATTTCATTCTCTCTAGGTGAGAGAATTGCTTGGATTTATTTCCTGAGGTGCCACACCGTAGTGACAGGGATCTAAGGCTTCCTTTCCATCTTGTTGTTGAAGCCCTGGAATGAAAGTGGGGCAACTAAAGTACTGTTGAGCAGAGCGGGGGCACACTTCTTAGGGTGTGAAAGGCATGTGGGGAATGAGATATAGTAGGCTATTAATAAGAATTTCCATCTGTTACAAAATTTCCTACAATTCAATCACCTGTGTGTGAGCTACCTATGACCGAGTTCTTGTAAAGTGAGATACTTTAGCTTGGTTGGGAACCCTTTCCCAAGTGGAGTTTAATCCCAGCTCGGGGGTGACCCGCTATTGAGATTTATGAACAATGTGGTCTAAGGCTGGGAGGAACATGAAGGTTATTCCTGTAGTTAGTGTCTTTTGTTCAAAAGATAAGTGCCAGTTTCGTGTTAAATAATGTTTGCAAATATATTTATGCAAAATTGTTGTCATGGGTTATGTTTTTTATGTTGTGTGTATAATTATGTTCTGAATTGTAAATAAATATGTTAATAAAATGTATATAATCATGTGTTGCAGAATGTATGTTTATATTAATGACAAAGTTGTGTCAGATCAATTTTGGTGGAAATGCTAGAAAATTGGTATCAGAGCTGATGACTAGAGAAATTTTTTCAAGTGACACTCCTCAACAAGAGTCTGGGGGTGTTACAAATTGGTATCAGATCCTAC
The DNA here is from genome assembly GCA_010110895.2 of Picea sitchensis. NCBI lineage: Eukaryota > Viridiplantae > Streptophyta > Pinopsida > Pinales > Pinaceae > Picea > Picea sitchensis. Next base: position 514,709 of record SNQJ01S0000939.1, read on the forward strand.
TCTACAACACTGAGCCTGGATGGGCCATGTTAACATCATGTCAAAGAAATTTTCATAGATAATTGAATGAAGGAGTGGCCAAATTTTCAAGTCTTAATGCATCCATGACGAAAAATTGAAGCAATTGAGAGGAATTAGGAAAAATCCCAATTTTTGTTGCTAGATTTATGAAGGAATTGAGAAAATTCGCACTACAAATGTCAATAAGTGGAACACTTAATATTTTTCATACATAGTTTTAATTTAAGTATACGAGAGTGAAATTGAACAAATTTCATGAATGCAAAACATCAATGGTGGAAATTGGTGGAGAATCAAGAAAAGCCCCAAATTTTGCAACAAAAATTATGGGAAAATCAGTGAAGTGTCGAGAGCAATGTGCACATTAAGTAGGAATGATGCATACGAGAATAGGATGTTGTAGTGTGCACACTAAAAACTTAATACTACACTTCGTGGAGTCAATAGTGTGGAGAAATGGTGTTGCACATGTGTGCACATTATACTTTCAGTGTTGCACAAAAAATAAGGATGCACAAGGTATATGCGCTAAAGTTGGGCATTGAGCCAAGTATAACATGTGGTGTGCACAATATATACATGCAAGTTAAAATTCACTAAGTTTTTCCTCACAAGGTGCAATTTTGTTTGATAGCGTGATGCGCATGATGTGTGCTTGGTTTATTGGTAGAAAACGGTTTGAATTGTTGGTGCGCACACAACTTTGATGTGATTGTGCATGCACAATAATGTCGCTTGAAGGTATAATTATTGGCGCATAGTATGAAAAAAATTAACCATGAAGTAGTGCGGTGCAACGCTGGTAATATGTGTAGAGTATGGATGTGCGGTAAAGGACTTGTTCTCAATAGAAATTGGAGTGCGACAAAAAATATGCACATTGGATAGTGGTGCACGGTGCATGTACTACATGTTTAGAATTGCATATGTAAACCTGTGAAGGATAAATATGAAGTATAATTGTGCACGCGAAGTTGACTAAGCAGTTAACTTCCTAATAAATCAGAATAAAGAATTATGACGCACGAGAACAAAATTATACATCATTTCATGGTTTGTTAAATTTTCTAGCCTAACAAATTTTGTTGGCTGCACATTTTGTAGAGCCAACAACATTAGATCAAGAAGGATCAACACAAGTTGAGAATCATGGAATATGTGCAAGGGATTTTCAGTCGTGAAGAAGAGAATAGATGAATGTATGTCTGTATGGGTAATGAAGGTACAAATTCCAATGGACATGGAGAAGGTAAAGAAGAAAGCATGAACTTGATGGAAACCATAAAAATATTGTAGAGGGATTCCCTAAGTCATAAAGTGACAATGAGAGGTTTATGAAAGGCAAGGAGATGCATGAAGAATTCAACATTAAGTTGAAGCATAGCTTGAAACAAATTGAGAAGAAAATGCATAAGCATACTGAGTCAAGAAGATCAGAAAGTTATAGGTCCCATGATAAGAGGGGAAAATCAGTGCACAATAGAAGTGATGGAAAAAAACACCATCACTCTACATGAAAGTCATGTTAAGAAACCTAAGAATACTGGGGTGGATGGAATACAAGGGGAAATGAATAAAATCAGACCTCCTACTTTTGATGGTGAGCATAAGAAGGATGATGATGAAAAAACTTGGCTGCTAAATATGAGAAATTATTTCTAGTTGCACAATTACTCTTCACTGGAAGAAGGTAGAATCAATATTTACCAACTCAAGGGAAAAACATCAATGTGGTGGGACCAAAATGTGGAAGTAAAACACATTGATGAGAAGAAAGTGACTTGGAGATAATTCAAGAGATATTTTCAAAGGAAATACTTGACTAAGAGGTACTATGACAAGAAAATGGAAGAGTTCTTTGAACTCAAGCTTGGGAGTATGACTATAGATGAGTATGAAAGAAGGTTTTTAGAACTACTAAAATACATTTCCTTCATCAAAGATGATAATATTAAGATTCATAGATATTTGAGTGGGATGCCAACATTTATCGGTGAAAAAATACAGTATGAGGATCCCAAAACATTGGAGGAAAATATAAGAAGGGCTAAGTTCCTTTATGATCAACAAAAGTGGAAAGCATCTTACCAAAAATCTTGGGAAGACAAGAAGAAAAGTAAGATGGAACTGAGGAAGAAGGGGACTAAGCCACCATTCTTTAGAAATAACTATTTGGAACAACCATCTACTAAAGGATCTAGAATGGCAGAGCCATTGGGGAAAAGGCCAATGCAACAATATATTCAATGTTGAGCTTGTAAGGGAGATCACATGTACAAAGATTTCCCTTACAGGAGTGAAAGAGTGAAGACTCGTCATAGTGTGCAAGAAGGTGAAGCAATAGGGGGCATTGGAAGAAGTGTACCTAATATTTATGCAACCTTGGACAAAAAGCAAGCTAAGTTTCAATCACATATGATTGAATTTGAAGGTAATAAAAATAATCATCCCATTGCTATTTTAATTGATTCAGGAGCTACTCATAGTTATCTAGATCCTAATATGGTAGAAATGTTTCATTTTCCAAGAAGAAAACTTGGAAAAACTTGGATGGTACAACTATTCACAGGAGCTAAAAGGAAGATTAGTGAGATGATTAAGGTATGTCCAATGAACCTGAATAGAATGAACAACAACACAGAGTTGAATATTATACCTTTAGGTTCCTATGATTTTCTAATTGGTATGGATTGGTTGGATCAACACCATGCTATCCTAGATTGTTATAAAAAAGAATTTACTTTATTATATGAGGAAGGAAAGTTAAGGATAGTACAAGGGATTCCTAGAGCAATGACTATCAAAGAAGTTTCATCCTTCCATCTGAAGAAGAGTTACGGGAAAGGGTGTCAAATTTTTTCCGTGTAGATGGAAGAGACACCTAGGGATAAGATGTCATACATTGAAGACTACACAATCTTGAGAGAGTTTGAATATGTATTGAATGAGATACCAGGATTTCCACATAAAAGAGATATTGACTTCTCTATTAATATGATTCCTGGAGAAACTATAGTATCTAAGACTCCTTAGAGGATGAGTACACATTAATTGAATGAATTGAAAATGAAGCCTGAAGAGCTCTTGAAGAAGGGGTATATACACCCAAGTGTGTCACCTTGGGGTGCCCTATCACTGTTTGTAGAGAAAAAGGATGGAACCTTGATACTTTTAATAGATTTCAGGTAGTTGAACAAAGTAACTGTGAAGAACAAGTATCCTTTACCGATAATAGATGACCTTTTTGATCAGCTAAAAGATGCAAAAATATTCTCCAAGATTGATCTCAGGTCATGCTACCATCAGGTAAGAATTAAAGAAGAAGACATTAACAAGAATGATTTCAGAACAAGGTATGGCCATTATGAGTTCACAGTGGTGCCATTTGGGTTAACTAATGCACTGGTTGTCTTCATGTGTCTTGTGAATGGTGTGTTTAGGAATTACTTTTAAAAGTTTGTCATTGTCTTTTTGGATGGAACTACTTGAATCATTTACTAAAAAGAGCTCCAATTCAGAGGGTTGTTGATCCAAATGAATATTTCATAGTATGCATTGATGCATGTAATGAGGGACTTGGTGAAGTCCTTAGTCAAAATAGTTATGTTGTGTGCTATGAATCAAGGAAGATGAAGGAGCATGAAAGACACTATACAACTCATGATTTGGAGTTGGCAGCCATAGTGCATGCCTTGAATATGTGGAGACACTACCTTATGGGGAAAATATTTGAATTTAGGACAGACAATAGTGGTATGAAATATTTGCTTGATCAATGAGCTCTGAATGCCAAGAAAACAAGATGGTTAGACTTCATCACTGAATATGATTTTGATATAAATGCTATCAAAGGAAAAGAGAACAAGGTGGATGATGCACTATGTAGGAGGGTATATGAGATGCATGCTACAACCATTATCAAGTGTCAATCATACTTGAAAGATAAAATTTTAGAAGCTCCAGAATCAGATCAGAAATATATGGAGTTAAAAGAAAAACTCCAACAAGGTAATTGACAACAAAAAATTGAAAATATAAGCTGGAAGGTGATGCAATTATCAAATACATAAGCATAACATATGTGCCAAATTCTTGGGAATTTAAGAATTTGATATTGGGAGAAATGAATAATGTACCTTATGCTAGACACCTAGTTTACCAGAAACTTGTTACAGCTGTCAAGAGCCAATATTATTGGACAAGCGTAAAGAAAGGAGTTTATGAGTTTATTTCCAAGTGTTTGGCATGTCAAAAGGTCAAGGCTAATCATATACATCCATCTGGTCTGTTAGAGCCATTTCCCATTCATGTGTGGAAGTGGTAAGTGGTAACAATGGATTTTATCACTGAGGTACCCAAAACTAAAAAGAAGCATGATTCTATCGTGTTGGTAGTGAACAAGCTTACCAAAGTTGCCCATTTTATCCCAGTAAAGATTACTCAGAAGGAATATAACATATATGATATATATCTGAGAGAAATAAATCGATTGCATGGAATTCCCAAGACAATTGTGTATAACAAAGATCCAAAACTTACTTCAAAATTTTGTCAATGATTGTTCTATGGATTTGGAACAAATCTGTATTTTAGCACAACTTATCATCTAGAGTCAAATGGGTAGAAAGAAAGGGTGAATCAAGTAATTGAAGATATGCTAAGAATGTATGTCATGGATAAAGCATCCAAATAGGAGGATTATCTACAATTGGTATAGTTTTTTTAAAACAATGGGTATCCCTGAAGATGATCCCATTTGAAGAACTCTATGGTAGAAAATGAAACACTCCAGTCAACTGGGAAAACCCAACAAACCGTGCAATAGTTGGTCTAGAACTAATCGGAGAAATGGAAGAGCATATTATAAAAATTAAGCAAAAATTAAAGGTTGCGCAAGATAGGCATAAAAGTTATGTTGATAAGGGAAGAACTCATAGGGAATTTATTGTGGGAGATTATGTGTTCTTGAAAGTAAAGGCCAACAGAAGTTCCATTAAGTTGGAAAATTGTTCAAAGTTGGCAGCATGGTTTTCTGGGCCATTTGAAATCCTAGAAAGGATTGGGCCTGTGGAATATATGCCTTCCTTGCCTGCATCAATTCATATTCATAATTTATTCCATGTATCCTTGCTTAAAATATATTTACCTAATACTATTCATGTTATTGATTGGAATGTGATTCAGGTGGAGCAAGAAGGCGGTTTTCAAGTGCATTTGGTGTGCATATTGGATCAGAAGATCAAGTAGATCCAGAATTGAGCCATAGGGATAGTAAAGGTCCAATGGACCTAGTAAAATCCTGTGGATGCAACTTGGGAGCATGAATATGCTAAGAGGGAACAATATTCACACCTTTTTGAGAATTTTTGAAATCTTGGTTGTACAGGTGTAGATATTACACTGCGAACAATGCATAGATAAGAGGGGGGGGATTGTAATACCCATAGGTTTATCCCTAAGTGTAAATATCAATGTAACTTTACTTTACTGATAAGATGGTGATCTGAAGTAACAAGTTGTTGATTTAGTTATGCGCACATTAAGCTAGTGACTGAAGATATCATATCAAAGGAGTGTGTGCAGTTGTAGAATGAAACAAAGCAGAGTTTAATGTTTGGTGGACACCTATGTAAATACACAAAAATGGAAAATTGAAAGTAAAACAAATTAATGAATGAAACACATTCAAGTATTAGAATGAAAGGATGGTGCACTGAAGGAATATGTGTGCAACCTTAGAATCAATGCGCACTAGTTTAGGGCACAGGTTTTTGAAGGACAGAGAAGCATTTTGTATATAAGTCATGATTTAATGTGTGCTTGTGAAAGGACATGAGGTTCACGCACCGAGGAAAGAGTGTGTGCAGCCCAGAAGTTCCACGCACACTAGTTTTAATTGTTCAGTCTGCTATTTTGAGGCTAGTGAGCCTATATGCAAATGATCAGTACTCCTACACTGATATTTAAATGTAATGACATGGAAACTAATGAAAATACATGCATGTGGAATACCGGCCACATAAAATAGTTTTGGGGGATTAAAATCCACTAACTGAGGTCAAGGGGGATCGGTTAAAGGGGCTTAAAGACAAAAATGGATATTTTATTAATATTTCTTAAAAATTATAAAGTAAGGATATAATATTATATCCTAAGTCCTAGGGAGGGGACAAGTGGCTAAAATCAGTTCTCAACATGACAAGTGTCAATTTGGGGACATGCTGTGGACATAATACAATTTCCAACTCGACATGTTTCAATTTGGGAACATACAGTCAAACGGTTTGGACTTATTCCATTTTGGCCCTTAATCATGGATTCATTCGACCATAACGAGATTGGAGGGAGCCAACTATTCTTCCATAGGGAAGACTCTTTTGTCTTAGAATTTTTGTGTGAGTGAACTAGTTTGTTGTTGTAATGAGCCTGATTGTTACCATGATCGATATGTTGAATATTTTCATAGTTACCTGTGTATAACATAGAATGGATAACTTAATTGAAGAGGCGGGTTGTTAGGCCCTTGGAATGTTGGATTGAAGAGGAGGGTTTTCAGGCCCGTGGAAGATTGCATTCTCTCCATGTGAGAGAATTGTTGGGATTTATTTCCTAAGGCTCCAAACTACAGTGAAACGGTTATGAGACTTCCTTTCTAGCCTATTTATGAAGCCCCGGAAGGGAAGTGCGGAAGTCAAAGGACTGTTGAGCAGAGAAGGGCCACACTTTAATGAGAGACCTAGTTTTTATAAAGTGATATACTTTAGCTTGGTTGGGAACCCTTTCCCAAGTGGAGTTTATCCCCAGCTTGGGGGTGAACCACTATTGAGATTTATGAACAATGAAGTCTAAGGATGGGAGGAAATTGGAAGGTCTACCCACATTCGATATCTTTTATTCAAAAGATAAGTGATAGTTCTGTGTTAAATCATGTTTGCAAATATATGTATGCAAATGTTTTATCATGGGTTATGTTGTTTATGTTGTGTGTATAATTTTGTTATGAATTTTAAATAAATATGTTAATAAAATGTATATAATCATGTGTTGTAGAATGTATGTTTATATTAATGACAGAGTTGTGTCAGAGAAATTTTGGTGGAATTGTTGGAAAATTGGTATCAGAGCTGATGAGTAGAGAAAGTTTTTCAAGTGACACTCCCCAACAGGAGTCTAGGGGTGTTACACTTGGTGCAAGTTGGGTTTTGTCTCTTGAAGCATTGTTCCATTGATTTATTACTTATTTGGACATGGAGACCTCATTATATAATTTCATCATTTGGGAATCCGATGTGACTCCAGGGTCAAATATTTTTTATCCTAGTGGTTCTATCGACCCAGCTAGTTTAAAGACTATAAATGTAACTTCCTTAGAAGTACTACTTTTCCTATGTATGGTTTTATTTTCCTTGCTTGGATCTTCTAGATTGTAGCTCTAGCCTATTTTTTGTTCCTTTAACTTCGTCATTGTATTTTTCAAACTCCTTGTTTCCTAGGTTTTCTTCATTATTCTCTCGTGTTCTTGTTTGTGTAGAAACATCTTGTGTGCTCTCATTTCCATCATTCTATTGATCCTATGGATTGATTTACTTTGTGTGTTCATTTTGTTCCAGAGGATCTAAATGACCATTGTGGGGTGATTAACTTCTAGAGTGATCATGTTATGTCATTATTTACTTTCTTTTTTTATTCTTCTATCTGGACAGTCTTTGGGCCACTTTCCTTTCTTCCCCGTTATATTTTATGAGTATTTTTGTCTTGTTCAGTAGTGTTATACTTGGTTGTGCATCGACTGACTTGTGTATAGAAAGAGTATTGGTTGATGCCTAGATATTTTTGCATGTTCCTCCTTCTGCATATGTCGAATGATGACACAAACCCCCTACCTCTCCCAAGATCTGCTCAGCCTCCCGATCAAGGATCGATCACTTTCGAAGTCAAATCGACTCTTAGGCTCTTGTTGAACCCCAATTCTAGTTAACACAAGCCCTCCTTATCTCTCTGTGTAGGTTCTTTGAAACCCGCAGGCGCTTTCCTAGTTATTTTTCCCAAAAATAAATATATATAAATGACTGTTATTGGGTAAATCGTTAAGTGCAGACACGAATCGATCCCCCTAGATCCACCTAGATCTAGAACAAAACAAGACAGGACAAGACTCTTTCCCTAAGTTACAATCATTGATCTAACTATCCAAGAAGGAGTTGATGACTTACTTTTGATATCGCTTCCTTATATCTTTGTTGTTCCCGCTTCGCTCCGCTGCTCCTGTGAAACTAGATCTACAGCGACACAAGCCAACCAAAGTGAAAGAAACTATAATAGATTCAATGAAAACTCAAATATGTGATCAAGGAGTCATGGAATAAAATGAGAATAATTTTATGGGAAATAAACATGCCACTGTATTATATTGAATAAAAGTGGAAGAAAGATACAACCAGATGCCTTGATGTTGTCAGGTTCCTTCCAACAGTTCCTTTATTCCCACACACTTCTTGCTCCAATGGATTCCGAGACTGTTTATATGATAGCTACTCACAATCTATCTTGACAAAGCAAACATCAAAGCCAACATAATTTTTCCAAGCTCAATCCAACTCAATCAAGCTCCAAAACCAACTAACTTTCTCCATGAGAGATCCTCTCCTTTTATAAGCTGAAGAGGATAATATGAGGAGGTTAGGATGATCCCACTAAATCATGAAAGAAAGTAAGATCAAGACACAAGTGGATTTTCCAACCTAGACACAAAGTGAGTGAAGGGGTGTCATGTTCAAAAATGACTCTTCCATAGAATACAGGTTTAGACACATTTCTTTCCCAATTTTCCCCCCACCATTTCTGGCGAGTACCTCTTTATTTTTACACAATCTTTAGGAGGATAAAATATGCTTGTAATGTAATTTCATCCTTCAGATGAATCCTTTAGAGTATATTTAATGAACCCTAATAAGGAGTGGTTTGGTCCCATATGGGTCTTTCGATGCTTGTTTAACGAGTCCAAAGATAGAAAACTCAGGGGTTTTTCATGTTTAGAGAGTCTGAAAAACACTTAAAGAGAACTCTCTCAGTTCCTTTTTCATAAAGTAGTCCGTTGAGACCAAAAAAGAGATAAACTATTGCTCAATAGATGTTTTCTTCAAATACTTTAACGAGCGTGAAAATAACAAGGTCGCTCGACAATCATTTCATGTTTGGAGAGTCTAAAAAGAGATTAGAGGTGACTCTAGGTGGTTCCTTTTTCGTGTAACCTTTACGAGTCCAAAATAATGATAAAAGTATACTCGGTTACATTCTCACGTATTTACGAGCACAAGAAAGAACAAATATTAAGATCGAGATTGTTTTCATTTTTAAGCAATCTTTAAAACAAAACAAAACTATGCTTGGGATAGATTTTAATTTTTTACACAAGCTTAAAAACTAAACAAAACTATGCTTGGACTTGGTTTCATTTTTACACAAGATTGAACCAAAGGAAACTATGCTTGAGGTAGTTGGTTACATTTTTACACAAGCTTGAACCATAGAAAACTATGCTTGCGACTTCCCAACACATGGTTGGTACTTAGCCCCCAGCTTAAGAAGCTAGTGGCTCAACTTCAGCATGAATTCCAGAGGCTTGAAGACTTTTCCCCCCAAGATTCATTTCATCCAACTGCAAAGGTGAATGAAAGGAAGCTTCAAATACTAGATGAAGGACTTCACTCAAACAAAGAGGGAGAAGTTGTTTCATGTTTTTATGAGCTTGACACAAGATAAGAACTATGCTCGAGAATTTAGGTGTAATCCCCAGACCATTGTTTCATTTTTTAATGAGCTTGACATAGAAACAAGAACTATGTTCATAAGCTCTATTTCATTTTTTAACAAGGTTTCCATAGATAAGAAAAACTATCCTCGTAGATGGTTTCATTTTTTAACGAGCTTGAAATCAGAAAACTATGCTCAAATCTAGTTTCATTTTTTAATGAGATTGAAATCAGAAAATCATGCTCAAATTTGGTTTCATTTTTTAATGAGATTGAAATCAGAAAACCATGCTCAAAGATGGTTTCATTAGTCATGGCTTCCAAGAGGACAGTGCTCTGGAAGGACACCATGTCAAGGGACAAAAATCGGTCATGGCCTTCGAGAGATCTTCACTTGATGGAAGAAACACACTCTGGAAGGAACACATATCGATGGTCGTGATAGAGGTAAGGAGGTTAGGCTCCAATAGACCTACCGAAGAGATCATCATGTTAACTACTGGATCGAATTCATTGTCAGTGACAGTGGAAGGCATGGGAGACATTGCCACATAATTGACCTATGGTAGGGGTGATACCATCTACATATAAGAACCATGTAGGGAGGTCGTTGAGGTCAAGTTAGGACCAAAAGATGAAATTTGATCAATGGTCACAATTCTTCCATCGTGAGGGAAAGATATCACATGAAAAAGAGTGGACACAATATCTTTCATGGCATAGAAATAATATCGCCCAAGGAGTAAAGAAAAATCCAAGGCGTCTTGGACTACCATGATATCAATAAAGACATTTTTCCCTCCCAAAGTTACAAGAAACTGAGGAAGGGTCCCTAAAGGTTGACTGGTTCTTCTGTTAAAAGCTAACATATTCTGCGTAACCGGCGCAAGATGAGGACAACCCAAAGCTTGCAAAGCAAAAGAGGACAAAATACTAATAGATACACCTTCATCTATCAGTGTCTGGGGAACATTCTGACCACAAATATGCATTGTGATCTGGAAAGGAATGTGAGAGAGAAGACGAGGTCCAGTTAGCACACCTCAATCAAAACGGATGGCCTCATTATGTGGAGGGGGTTCCACGGGAGAAGGAGGAATACCCCCTGGTATGGTAGAGTCTATATCAACAAGAAAAACGTGGGCAGTATCGAGTTTACTCTTGAGCGGGAGAGTAGGATCGATTGATAATGACATCAAATTGACCACTTGGATTTCATTCTCCAAGGGGAGAATGGGATCAATGGGTGGAAATGGATCGACCACTTGGGTTTCACTCTCTAATGGGAGAGTGGGATCAACCGAATATGGGATCATATCGACCACTTTGGTTTCACTCTCTAATGGGAGAGTGGGATTGACCGAGGATGGGATCAGATCGACCGATGAAGGGACCAGATTGATCATTCCATCAACTACAGGTGGTTCGAGAGTAAGCTTGCGATATGCAACTGTAAGTTGAGGTTGGGAAACCATCAGGTCTTCCAGTAATTTTGAGGCTTCATCCATACGAGGGCAAAGGTGAGTTAGATGACTCCCTTTGCATAACATACACAGGAACTTGACTCTACTTTTCTTCTTCCCAATGGTATTTTGACTAGTTGATGGGAGGTCATCAGCATGTTGTTCATAGGCTGATGACATGGGTTGGTGAGGGTGTGTATACCATGCTCCTATAAACTTCAATAGACTAGGGCAATATTTAAGAAAATGGCTACCCTTATAAAGCCTGCAAGGGTACTTGGGATTACGGGTTGTTTGGGTGATCTTGACATCATCAACACTCCTAGCATGATTAACAGTAAGTGGTTGTTTTCCAACATGTCTAGCAGTGGTTGGAAGTTTGGATCCTTTCTTATTTTTCTTCTTCTTATTCTTCATTTTCTTCTTCTTCTTATCCACCAGGTTACTAGCTTCAGAGCTTTCACTCGACAAAGAAGATGAAACGAAAGAATACCTTGCAAGTGAAGAAGGCGGAGAATATCTTATTGGTGAAGAAGGTGAAGGATCAACATGAGGTTGATGCTCTTGGGGGTAAGTTCTTACGACCGAAGCACTTACTACATTCGGGATTACCGGAGTGGAAAACAACCATACTGGTAGTCTAATTGTGAGACTTGCAAGGCTCAAAGTAGCGATGTGAGGAGGACCAATGTTTTCGTAAGAAGGAAAAAAAAAGGTTCCCCTGGAGAAGGGGTTCCCTCATTGGTTACTCCAGGAACTGATGTCGTTAAATAAAAACCCAACCTAGAGTCTGCTAGGGAGAACAAACAACACATGCTAAAAATCTAGTAAGTAGGCAAGCAAACAAAACCTTCTCATAATGAGCACACTAGTTGGTGATGAAATCCAACATCGCGAGAACAATGTAAGAAAGGGCTGATATAGAGCATGTGGAAAATTTACGTTGACGACCTGCTTAACGAAATTACACCCTGGTGCAAGCTCCCACACATAATCGTGGGTATACCCTCCAAGGAGCCCGAGTGAGTTTGGCCAACATTGATTCCAGGTATTGTGAGGACTTTCCCCTCCACAGTCACCTTGTGTAAAGAACCTAATAATATAGGCCACTAAGGTCACCAATTATTATAATGATGCTTGGGGAAACAGTCAATAGTCTGATCCACACGCAAAGTCAGGGTATCAAGCCTGAAATCAACTTGAAAGGATTCCACTCATCATTGTGGGTATACCTTCAAGCGACCCCCATAATATGTGCAATCTCTACACCAAGACCAAAAAGGCAGGGTGAGTAACTCCGCCAGTCTCAATGAGACCTCGTGATTTACCCTTGTGTTAGAAGGACTTCCCAGGACACAATGTAATAGGTGGATTTATCTCTCCCTAACTCAAGATTCTATGTTTGTTTGTAGCTTTCGAAAGTTATCTTTCAAACCTATTCCAAATCCCTACAACTAATCTAATGTAGGTTTGCTACTAGAAAATATAAAAATGTCTAATCAATTTTTATAAGCGCTTTATTTTATGGATGTTATTACTCAAAAGGAAGATGGCGTGAACAATATGGTGTTTTGACCGACTCGAAAGTAATGCAAAGAGATGAAGATGCAATCTTTTCATTTCGATGAAAGATATTCTACGAGAAGGAGAAAACATTTATCATTCCCATATGCACAATGTCCCAAAATTTTAAAGCTCATTAATATCAATATTTTCAAGAAATGAGACAAAGAGACTGTACACCAAAAAATGCCAAGAACCATGCAATTTCGCTAATTCAAATGCAAGGATGCCCCCAATCTAATGTAAACCAAAAAATTAGAATTTTTATTTCAAAGAGACACTAAAACCAATATCAAATCACTTCAAAACAAAAACAACCCAAACTAAGTTTCTCTTTCAACACGATTTGTTAAAAAAAAAAAGTATTCTTTCACTAAACAATTCTAAAGAAAAACAATGCTTTGTAACTGAAAGACACTCAAAGCAAGAGACCAAATATTTCAAAAGAAAACAAAGAAAAAATGATGCAAAGATGCCTAAAAGTAGTTTCAAGGCTGTCAAGAATACCGTAAAAAGATCATCATCAAACCCAAAAATTCACCCCAAAACCAAATCCAAGGTCTGGGTAAGGAAAACCCATCAAAAATCAAAATTTTCACAATTTCCACAGGTTGTAGACTAACACAGTGCAAAAATTATTGATGTCTACAAGTTAGGTATGGGTAGGGTGTGGATTTTCCGCACTGGTCTAAACAGGTAGGGTGCGGAAATCCTAAGTCGTCGCACTGTCCCTCAAAGAAGGGTGCGGAAACCAAACAAAAATGGAAAAAATTAAAAATTAAGAAGGATTTCTAATGAAGTTTAACAGTCAGAGAGTCAAGTTGGATCTCCCAGTGACTCAGAAAACAGAAACTAAGCAATCAAAGAAAGAAACAAGAAAAACTAGGAAAACAATATGTTCCCAAGTGGAGTCGCCGATTTTGTTGTCTGGTAAATCGTTAAGTACGGACACGAATCAATCCCCCTAGATCCACCTAGATCTAGAAAAAAGCAGGACAGGACACGACTCTTTCCCTAAGTTACAATCATTGATCTAACTATCCAAGAAAGAGTTGATGACTTACTTTTGAGATTGCTTCCTTATATCTGTGTTGTTCCTGCTTCACTCCGGTGCTCCTGTGAAACCAGATATGCAGCGACGCAAGCCAACCAAAGTGAAATAAACTATAATAGATTCAATGAAAACTCAAACATGTGATCAAGGAGTCATGGAATAAAATGAGAATAATTTCATGGGAAAGAAACATGCCACTATATTATATTGAATAAAAGTGGAAGAAAGATACAACCAGGTGCCTTGATGTTGTCAGGATCCTTCCAATAGTTCCTTGCTTCCCACACACTTCTTTCTCCAATGGATTCTGAGACTGTGTATCTGATAGATACTCACAATCTATCTTGACAAAGAAAATATCAAATCCAACATAAATTTCGCAAGCTCAATCCAACTCAATCAAGATCCAAAACCAACTAACCTTCTCCATGAGAGCTCCTCTCCTTTTAGAAGCTGAAGAGGATAAGATGAGGAGGTTAGGATGATCCCACTAAATTATGAAAGCGAGTAAGATCCAAACCATTCATAGGTCACCTCACCGTAGAATATTCTCTTTCTATAAGCATCGAGAAAATGCTCGTTTTTCCCACGTACGGAGGCCTTCACACCCTAGATATAGTGCAGCCTGCGGAAATTTCGCAACCTAGCTATAGTGCAACCTGCAGAAATCAGGCATTTCCACACCTTGTGTATATAACAACCTGCAGAAATCCTCATTAATAGGGTTTTTACAAAGGAAAATACAACTTCTTCTCTCAGGGAAAGTTCTTCTCCCTTCTTTCTTCAGGGATTCAGGCCACTGACCCCTCTTAAGGAAAAAGATAGGTTTACAACATTAACGGTCATAACGGTGATGAAAATAATGTGTAACAATGACAGGCACTAGCTCCCTCCACTAGGCCCCTTTCTTATAAGACCTTGGGTTGTGACCTGGGACTTAACCCAAAAGGTGATAAACTTTAGGCTTCAGGACTCTTGGAAACCACTCTTCCTTTCAAACTACCGAAGTGATATATCTTGAATTCCCGAGATTGCTCCATGTGCCCCTCCAAACTGGTGGTCGATATGACTCCCTGTGCATCAGGGATTCGGGATTTCTTACACCGTCATATAATCTTTTCCACAAAGTGCCTTTCCTTCGAACCTCATCGATCTTTGACACATGTCTACCTGGAATTGATGGTCGACGATGTTTCGACCTTAGACCCTTAGTGGCCTCAACACTATACTCCTTCCTTCCGAAGTCTCAAACCTATGGATACGTGGATCTCCACCATGTGTCCTCCCTGGATTCAACGATCTAGGTTCACCTTTACACTTCGGGATTTGAGACTGCATCTATCTTGACTCCTTGACACTCCTTAAACCTTTGAATAAGAAAAGTGTCAAATATCTTAAGGGTTATCCACCTTCACAACTTCCCTCGATCTGACGGTCTCCAAATATCCTGGGATACCCCACAATATCTTCACTGTTGATATCTTGATACTCTTCTCTTCAATGGATCATAGTCTCTAGCCTTCCCGAGCTTAACTTTACGAGGTAAATGGGACCTTTTTCTTCCCTCTATGCTCTACTCATGCACTGTAGAGTGTTTGGATTATGAATTTCCTAAGTATCCTTCCTCGGTACTAATGGTAGCTATCTCTCCTAAGCTTGTTCCTCTAAGTTTTTTAAACCCTTGATCACACTCCTTGTGTCCTTGGAACTCTACAACACTTGACTATTCTCCTCTGAATCAACGAGTTGAGAACAACTTGGCCTACACACTCCTTGTGTGGCTCTGTGCTTTCTTTGCACTACTACTAACAAATATTCAATGTTATCTCTCCTGATCTTCTTTGAGCTAGACTTAACTCTCTGAACACACTCTTTGCAGACAATGTTAACACCTTGCATGAGCTATCAGAAGAGAAACAATTGAAACTTATTCTAATTCTACTTATTCATATATTTAACCACAAAATGCATTCATAAGAACAAGAACAAATATAAACATATAATCTAAATGAATAGCATTCCTTTTATTCATTAAGATAAACAAAACAAAACCAAACATTGGGATTAATGCTTCTCTATTCTATTCATTCAAATGATAAAATACATAGATACAGGAAGTCCTCCACTACTCTTCAACATCTCATACAATGCATTCTGTCTCTCAACAACAACAACTCTCTCTTTGTCTTGCTAACAAATATTACAAAATGAGAAATAACCTTTACAAATGAGTGGCAACCACCCTCTTTGGGCATACGATACAAGCATATATACAAGATGTTATTAATCGATCATTTCCCCACAAAAACCTAATGATATCCTATTAGGATTTAATGCATCCATCTATTAAGGACTTTTGAGTTAATAGCATTTACAAATAAGATAAGGAATGATGCGCAACCTCTGTACAATACAACCTTTACATTAAAGTGAAACTGATCTGAGAGGATCTTTGGGGATGGCCTCGACATCCATGTTGGGGCTCAGAAATGTCATATTTTCATCCACCTTTCCCTTCATCACTCTTCACATTTCATCGCCCCATTAACCTTTTATAATATCATTTTCATAAATATATTTGGGTTTCACCTTATTATTTTCCACTTTATTCATTTTAGTACTAAAAGGGAATTTGTGATTAAATATTAGAAAATTGACATGTTTTCATATATATCTCAAAAATGTGTGAGCTTTGCAATGTGTAGGAATATGAGAAGGATTAATTCAAAAGGAATTCTCGAATACTTCCTCCACCATTTCAAGATTTGAGGAGATAATTCAAGCCTATTCCAAGGAGAAGATCATGGAGATTTGGTTGGAATATGTTATCCAATATGTATGAGAGATATGTGTGGGGATTTGAACGGATTATATTTTGTAATAATGGGATATTGGTTGAGAGAAAAGTGGATCTGTAATTATGAGATGGTTATCTTATCTTCAAGGCTCTCATGTATATAATAAGTTCTCTCTCTTCATGAGGGGGGTAATTAGGATTCAAGTAGAAGTCTGTAATGAATCTTAGTATGTAGAGTTTGGGTTTAGTAATGTTGGAGAAATGGATTCTTAGTTTGATTCATGCCTTCATTATTGTTTCATGATTTTTCGTTTGATTCTTGTAATGCAATTTGAGATCGATTTACTGTTAGTGTGAGCTCACATGTGTCGTATTGTTTCTCTTCACATGTTTTTTTTTCCTTTGATGCAAGTTTCTATTTCAAGCTAATTTCGTTTACGCAATTTCATTTCAATTGTGTTTTAGCAATTCAATTCCAAGTTGTGTGTTTCATCTTCCTGCATTAGTTTAATGATTCAATCTCCTTTGTAGATTTAAAATTAGATTAGGTTAAATTAGCTTCAATCCTACATATATTGTGCTTGTGCTTCATAAGTTTACGATCTCCTTGGGTTGACAATTAAATGATTGGGAATTTATTTAATGACAATATTTACCACCAACATTTTGGCGTCATTGTTGAGGAAGTGCTAAATGGATTGAGGTCTAGGTAGGTAGGTTGTTTTTTTAATTACATAGCTTGGGGGAGGAGAAAGAGTAAGACGAGAGGTAAGAACCTACGCGGCCACTATAGTGAGTTTTCTCCAAAGCCTTGATTGTTCGATTTGTGAAAGTGTGAACTTCAATTCCCGCAAGTGTGAATTTCAATTTATGCAAAAGTGTTTAATTTCTGCAAGTGTGATTTACTTCTTCAGCAAGAGGATTTGATTTCTACAACTGTGAAGAGTAATTGTTTTTTGTTTCAATAAGAGTGCTTTTATTTAAGTTTTTCATTTAGATTTCAGTTTTTAGTGTTATAAGAATCTCTTTAACAAGATGGTTTAACTATGATTTTAAGCTTGGAACAACTCACTCAGATCCTTGCAAAGGTTGGGATCTCCTCTTCTCACAAAGAGGAGATATTGACAGCAACCGAGGGCTTAATTACTCCTCCAGAAACGAATGAGGCATCAACATTCGAGGGATTTTCCACATTTAATGAAGAACAATTATGCGAGAAGGAGGTTGAGGAGGACAACGAGGAGCTGCAACATGATCTGATCAAGACAAATTGTGCCTACAAAACCTTATGAAATGATGGTTTCAAGCGAGTGCGAGGTTAGATCCATTCAACATTTTCTTTTTATTTTGTTAAATTACAGTTTCAATAGTTAATTTCGCACAGTTATATATATTTTGGATTTTCATTTGCGAAATTCACAGTGAACATATTCTTATTATTGTTGTGCTTATGGTTACATTGGCTATTTGAATACACATAACTAATCTCTAATTTTTAATTAGCGTAGAGTAGGTAGGACTTCATTTTCAAGTTTTTAGAATAAGTATGCTCTCCTCTGCGCGATCACTAGTATCAGAAAGTAGGATGACTACGAAGTTTCAGGAATGATAAATTGTTGACAATGAAAAAATTCTCAATCCAATTGTTGGACTTCAATTTCAAATTATATATGTCCATTTGCTAAAAAAACAAATTTCTTTAATTGTTTAAATTTCTCTTTTAAATCTAGGAATAATACAAAATTAAAAAAAAACTAAAAAAAATTGTTTCTTTGTGTTAAATGAGTCTTCTAATTTTATTTTTTATTTAGGAATGCAAATAAAAACAAAATCTTTACAAAAATAAAACTAATAAATAATAAATAATAAAAACAAAAACAGAATGTTTCCCATAAACGCCCCACATAGAAACATTTCGAGAATCCTAACTAAGTTATCCAGAAACTAGTTATCTAGACTGCAGAGAGGCTTTGGAGCTCTTGACATTCGAAGGCAAGGAGAGAAGCTTGTGTCGTGTCTTCTTGTCCCTGCAAATGGATCCGTTAGTTCTCAGGCACCATGATCCAGGAAAGACCTGCCTTTCCAAATACTACATCCCACTTGAAGAATCGGAGAAACTTAAACTCGAATATAAGGTGCATCGACCTTTTGATTTGATTGGAGAGAGTAAAGCTTCAAGCTTAAGCCAACAAAATAAAGTATCAAAGTTAGAAGGTCCTTGTCGTTAACATGATGGAATTCTCAAGAAAGGTGGTTCCTTTGAGTACAATGGTGGATATTCAATGCGTCACACCATTTTGGCATCGTATTACTTGGAATATTAACAGCACGATGACCTATTTAACGAGGAAAATACATAGTTCGTGAAGTTAAAAGCACCTTGGATATTGGTGGAATGAGTGCTCTAGTTAGGGAATTGGTGGATTCCCTACTACTCGTATCAGACTCACACAATAATATTCTTCCAAGCATTGAAAGCTTTGTAATCCTGGCGTTGAAGTGCATCTAGGAATCTGTCCCAGATCGACTGAGCATGAGTGAAGTAGTGCAGGAGGAGGAATCTGCATCATCGCTCGCTAGTGAATCCAGACAAATAACCCAGAGGAAGAGAAGGCCAGGGACATTCATCTCTGGTATTATGATCTCTCTGACTTGTAAAATCACAAGCACACTAGAAGGGCGACCGATTAAGCAGATTATGCCAAGAAAATCTGTGCATAACCACCAACAAGATCAGTTTCAGGATATCCTCCTGAGAAAGCGGCCACTGCATTATTCAATTGGATGAGGATGGAAGCATCTAGAATACACTTGAACGAAAAGACTGAAGATCATCCAGATAAAAATCTTATCGTTGCAGATCTCCCAGATATTTCCTCAGGTATTTTAGTTGTCCGCGCATTTCATATTGGGCAGAGCGTGGTAATATATGATGTCAGGCTTCCTAAAATGCAATGGCAGCAGATGGATTCTGGTCAAGGGCTCTACCAAATAATTTCCCACCAGCCATGACAAAGACAATTGTTGTGTTATGTATTGTGTCATTCATTGCAGGTCATGAAAAATACATTAACCATGTCTCCATGGAAACGTTGGAAATACCAAAAAGGTTGTACATCACTAGAAATATCGTTATAAGGAAACCAGTTTGAATGTTCTGGTTAAATAGGTGTTTCCTGTTGGGATTTTATGGTTTGCATTCTTTTTTATCGTATCACCTTTCGTCTCGAATCAAGAATATGGAAAGGGGCATTGAGATTCATCATGAACAGTTACAAGATACGGGCATCGAACTGGCAATCCATGAAAAGAATTCCTTCAAGGAAGTTGTTGGTGGAAATGATCCATCAGAAAAAATTATGAAACGGGTGTTGATTGATGAGAAGAGGAAGAGGCATTTCACTAGAAGATCCCTCCTCCCTTCTGGCACAGCCCCATGAGAAAAATCGCAACTTAATTACTGTATCAAGAAAGGGTGCATTGAATCATACAACATCATGGACTGCCTTCCCGATCACATAATTCATGATATTCTATCTCCCCTCTCAATGCTCGATCTCTTGAGAGCCCGCCAATCATGCATTTCCTGTCACTGCATGGTTTCCTTCTTCCACATATTTCAACAATTATACGATATCCAAAACCATCAATCTTGGCTTACTCTCACTAGTGACTCACATCTCAATCCATGTGGCTTTCTCTTCTTCAATACCAATGACGCTAACCAGTATTGTTTTCTCTCGCCAGCTCAACACTTGGACAGTCACATAAGTACAACATGGCTTCTACAAGGAGTAGTCGACGGTCTTATTCTTATTGCAAGCAAAGAGGGAATATTAGGAGTCACTGATGCCTTGACAAGATGCTTCCGACTGCTACCCAATGAAAAGTTGAGCTCGCGCCTTCGTCTAGAATCCGGTTTGAGTAAAAACCTGTGGCATTATCAACTATCGTCCATGAACATCAACATAGTTCAAGACTTGGTTTCCAAAACATTTAAGGTGGTGGTGTTGGGAGAAATGAGAAATAGACAGGTACAACCCCGTGATGGACACATGGACCATAAATCTTTGCTCTGAAATTGACCACAAATTATCCTGCAACTTATCTCGTTATACTGCAAAAGGCAATACTATACACTGCATATTGACTTATTGAGGGAGGACATGTTTACCCAGTTGGATGGTGAGTTATCACACAAAAACCCACTTGTCCTTCGTTGACTGCCTTGACAACCTTTCCAGAAACATTCAGCTTACGTTCAAAGTTTTATTTACAAACCCTAATTAGGGTTTAGGTTAAAATTAGGTTTAATAAATTAAATATGTTTTTAGGCATTTTTTCAGCTCTGCTAGTAGCAAAACAATTAAAAAGATAATGAAACTTAAATATATATATATGTAAACTAACTAAAATAAAATTAAAGAAATAATATTTTCTTTGTTTGTTATAGTTTTTTTATTTTATTTTTTGTTATATATATATATATATATATATACACACATACACACACAAACACACACACACACAGATATATATATAAACAAATTGCAAATGGATATTTTATAAATCCTGAAAACAATATTAAATAATTGAGCTAACTTGGTTTCTTGAAATCACTTCAAACGACAATCGACGATGAAACTTGCATGCAAAAGGGGGCAATAGGTAAAGTGTACTTTGTTTTTGAATTTGATTTGCTCGTATTCATTCTTGCATTTCATATTTTTCGAAGCTCTCACAGTTTTCATGCAGGATTAGTACTAAGACGATCTAATCTCATGCCGAAGTGATTCTCAAGAATCACAAAACTCTTTAGAAAAGTATGCTTTATTAAAAACTTGAAGGAGCTAAATTTTTCATTGTACATGTCATGATGTTTGCTTCTACACCACCATCATTCAAAAAACCAATTATGCCATGACATGATCATTTACCTTTCTCCTTCCAAGCTTATTCGTCATCCATGCCGAAGTCCACTATTTCATTCCCTTATCCGTCATGACTTCACACATGCCTACCTTTTTGAGTTGCATACATTATTTCCTCATTTTTTAGTTCATGTTTTTGCCTTATGAATAAAACCATACAGCCCCTTTTTCATGACTAAATTTCCTTGTTTTACTTGCCATAAAAACTATTGGTACTGAGATATTTCCTATAGTCCTACCAATCTTTTTATCAGAACTCACATTGACTGATGTGGTATTCCTTAAGGCCCACCTTTCAACAAGTCTTTCCCCATTGACCTCAGCACCTTATCTGGGATATAGACTAGAGTCCATTTTGAGTACCTAGAGGATTGCGTGCCTTAATGGAAAGTTCTCTCGCTGACAGTCATGGGAATACATCAATGTTCCTTGATCGTTAGATATTGCAAGTGGCTCGACATCATATCATTCATTCGCACTTCACAATATGTACTCAGGTACCTTCGCACTCATTGACATCAATGGTGAGTTTGCCTCACATTGGTTAATGACATTCATCAATGGTCGGTAATCCAATGACTTATTTTCATGCTCGACATCGACACATTCATTCGCATGACTAGAATTGTACATCGAGTTTAGTAGCAGATGAAGACTATACACTTTTCATGATTCCATCAACATTTATAGCAGCATGACTTCATCTCTACGAGAGTATCACAGTTCCACTTTCATACTTCCTTTTTTCCATGATTCATCAACATCAGTTTAGATTCCTACACTTCACATTCTTTGATCCAACAGTCACGACAGTCGCAACTACAACAATAGTCACCTTTCATATGATCCTGCAGAAGTGACATATTCCATGCTCCAGCAGTTGCATCAACCATATTCCTATTGCATAGTTCATCAACATTTTGAGTAATTGGAGGTATGCTATTTTCTAAACTTTAATCATGTAATTCCTCAACTGCTAGCAATGAATAATTTGGAAAATTCCCTCATCAAGCCCCATTTCCTTTTCACTTCTATGACCCATGCCAAGTTGCATGTGGACATGCAACCAAATCAGTTGTGGGGTAGGGGGCTTTATTCACTATCATCACTCAATTTTTTCCCACTACCATCATTCCATTTTTCGTCTCATTTACCATTCACCAACATTTATTTTCCAATGATACTCTGTTGCACTTTGCTTCATAAGCATTGATATACATATTGGAATGATTCACAAATATGAAAAAGGGCTTTCGTATACTCAGTGATGTTTTCTTATGCACATTGATAGCATATATTTTCCAGTAAGCATATGGGAAAATTATTATCATAACAACAAGAGAAAAAATAACGAAATGAATGTTGTTAACACAAGAACCAACATTCTTTATATTCATGGTTGTCACACAAGAAGCAACCATAAGAAAATGTCAGATGTTACTCATGTAAATCCCATCCTTGAAACATTCATTATCATCACTCAAAGCCAATATTATGATGCCAAAATTTCTTGAGAAGATCTATGCATGGTTTCATGAGGACATGAAACAAGTTAAGTCGGGGGTTGTGTTGGCGTTTAAAAATGTCCTATTTTCATCCACCTTTCCCTTCATCACTGTTCACATTTCATCACCCCATTAACCTTTCATAATATCATTTTCATAAATATATTTGGGTTTCACCTTATTATTTTCCACTTTACGCATTTTAGTACTAAAAGGGAATTTGTGATTAAATATTATAAAATTGACATGTTTTCATATATATCTCAAAAAGTGTGATCTTTGTAATGTGTAGGAATATGAGAAGGATTAATTTAAAAGGACTTCTCGAATACTTCCTCCACCATTTCAAGATTTGAGGAGATAATTCAAGCCTATTCCAAGGAGAAGATCATGGAGATTTGGTTGGAATATCTTATCCAAGATGTATGAGAGATATGTGTGGGGATTTGAAGGGATTATATTTTGTAATAATGGGAAATTGGTTGAGAGAAAAGTGGATATGTAATTATGATATGGTTATCTTATCTTCAAGGCTCTAATATATATAAGAGAGTGCTTTCTCTTCATGAGGGGGATAATTAGGATTCAAGTAGAAGTCTATAATGAATCTTAGTATGTAGAGTTTGGGTTTTGTATTGTTGGAGAAAGGGATTCTTAGTTTGATTCATGCTTTCATTATTGTTTCATGATTTGTCATTTGATTCTTGTAATGTAATTTGATATCGATTTACTGTTAGTGTGAGATCAAATGTGCCGTATTGTTTCTCTTCACATGTTGTTTTTCCTTTAATGCAAGTTTCCATTTCAAGCTAATTTTGTTTACGCAATTTCACTTCAATTGTGTTTTAGCAATTCAATTCCAAGTCGTGTGTTTCATCTTCCTGAATTAGTTTAATGATTCAATCTCCTCTGTAGATTTAAAATTAGATTAGGTTAAATTAACTTCAATCCTGCATATACTGTGCTTGTGCTTCATAAGTTTACAATCTCCTCGGGTTGACAATTAAATGATTGGGCATTTATTTAATGACAATATTTACCACCAACAGTCCAATCATTTATTACATTTCTTTTCAAAAACTTCAAATTCAAAATGGTGCGCTCCCCCTTTGAAGATACCAAATCAACTTTATGCATGCACTAGATGATGTGCTTTCCTCCAACCTGTCCTCTTTTTAATGTTGATGTAGATGCTCCTCCATCATACTCCTCTGGCCAAAAAATTCATGGAATCTTTTCCTTGAGCTCCTGCACCGTATTTCCTTGCTTCAAAATTTCTGCTTCACTTACCTAGTTGGCATATTCTTCTAGATGGCCTTTCCACTTCACAAGGTATTCAAAATAATTCTTCCTTCTGGTCCTCTTTCCAATTCTCTAATCTATGATCTTCTCCATCTGTGGATTCTATGCTACAAGAATTATTTTTTACAATTTTATTTCCTTATGATCTTATGATCCTCCTATTTCATCTTCCCTGTAACGATATAGGTCTACAACATTAAAAATAGGTGATATTCCAGCATTGTCTGGTAGCTCAATTTCATAAGAATTTGCTGCAAACTTTCTAAGGATCCTGCATGGTCCTATATTTTTCATTTTCAGTTTGTTATATGTTCCCCTTGGGAACCTTTCCTTCCTCAAGTGTGCTAAAACCTAATCTCCCACTTCAAATAGAATCTCTCTCATATGATGATCAACCCTATATTTGTACTTCTTGTTGTTTTCCTGCAAGTACTCCTTGATCTGGTCATGAAGTTTCTACATCTCTGTAGAAAAATGTTCAACTCGCACACTTCTATACTCATTCTGTCCCAAATATCTCAACTATGATATTCCCCTTGGCTGCATTCCATACATTACTGGGAATGGAATTCTTCCAGTACTTCTATTCAGTGAATCATTGTATGCAAATTCTCCCTGTGGCATAATATGATCCCACTGAATTTGATGCTCAGTGACTAAGATCCTCAGCAAATTCCCCAAACTTATTCTTACCACCTCAGTCTTCCCATATGTCTAAGGATGATATGATGAGCTGAAGGAAAAAATTTTCCCCAATTTCTCCCACAATGTTCTCCATAAACGACTAACAAATTTGGTGTCCCTATCTAAAACAATGCTCCTAGAAAATCCATGTAGTCTCACAACTTCTTTAAAAAATAAACTTGCTATGTGTGTAACATCATTTTTCTTTTGGCATGGTATAAAGTGTGCCATTTTGGAAAATCTGTCAACTACCACAAATATGGAATCACTTCCCTTCTGGGTTCTTGGCAATCCCAACACAAAATCCATGTTGATAGCATCTCAAGACCTATCTGGAATAGGCAATGGCTGATAAAGACCAATGATATGTTATCTTCCTTTTGCATACTGGCAAATTATGCATTTTTTTACAAACTTTTTCACTTCAGATCCCATACCTAGCCAATAGTATGAGATATTTGATTGTGAATGTTACGAGGAAAGTCTCTCTATGGCTAGGGTGAACCACAACAGATGGAAATGACTGCAAAAATAAACTCTATCCCAGCAACATGCTATATAAACCAATATGCAAGTGAGATAAGAAAGAGGCCTACCTCGTCCAGATGTTCAATGAAGTCCACCGTTGAGCACTTCGACCTAAATCTATATACCTACAACAAGTTATCAAAAAACAAGCAAAGCAAGAATATGGTGATAATATAAAAGGTTATCACATTAGATAGAATAATCCATTAATAAACATGACAAATAGGCCCATGGAATAATAATTCAATATATTTGCAAGATATCAATTGGATGGGAAAAGAGTATTTCTATTAATAAATGATCAGCATAAGTGAAAATGTTACATACCTTCGTGTCGGCACGGTTCAAAACCGAGAAACTAAGTTCCTTCCAGCTGGGCCTTAACCACTTGAATCCTCCACAAAAGGCAAGCTCATAAGAGAGAAACAATGAGGTTCTCAATCAATAAGGGAAGTGCTTGGGGGTTGGACACTATGTTTAGACTTAAAGGACAAAGGGATACAGACTCAATATGAAGTAAATAATTTCTCCATGGTAACTTTGCTCTCAAATTTGAATTATTTCTCCTCTTTCCATATCTCAGAATTGTCCCATTTATAGCCTTAAAAATGGAACTGAAGGGCCGAGTCATAATGTTTATAGTATATGGAAGGTTAAGGATCAAATATCTCCTGTCATGACATGGAAACTCAACATTTAATTTTTCATTTTCTGGCACAAATCCTGGTGTACATGGGATGTAGTGGAGAATCCTACATATATACATGTTGTATAGTGTGCAAGATGCGTACATGTGGAAAAATATTTATTTTTGGCTTTGGATTTTATAAACAGGGAAGAAAAGTCTGCATAGGGAAATGGAATAAGGCCCTCTGTGCAATATTACATAGGGCGAGGAAAATCTTTTTGTAACATATGCTCCCTAATGTGTGAGGTTGGAGGAGTATTTTTGATGGCCGAAATACATTATATACAACCCAGAAGTGGAGTGGTAGGGAACCAGCTGGATGAACTAGTTTCTCATTACATTCTACACTGATTTTGTATACATGGTTGCCAATAAAATTACACTACATATCCATGTGAAAATATACCAAACAAGTGTCCATGGCCATGAATAGGAAAACAAAAATGTGGTTACATGCCAATAGTTGTCATAGTCACGAACAAGGCCCAATAGAACTAGTCTCAAAACCAATCTGAAGATATTTGTATACCATGGAGTACAATCTGATCTCCCATTATCACTGAAGTCATATAGGTACAGGTCCAATCAAAGGAAAGCAACAAATCAGGAAATATGCAGCCACATAGTGATGTCTTCAAGTCTTCTACACAATGTTTAGAAATACTGAGAGGGGGGGGTGAGTCAGTATTTGAGCAATAATAGATTTTCTCTCTTCTTTCACTAAAAACCTTAGGCTACTTTGTAGAGACCAGTTCTTGTATAGTCTTTAGAAAACAAGAGTGCATCCATAGATCTTTCCTTATTCATCAGATGTCTATTAAGAAATAATACAGTGCAATAAAAAAATAAAAAAAAAGCAAACCAACGCACATGAGTAAGACACATGAACACCAGGATTTAAGGTGGAAACCCAAATCGGGAGAAAACCACCGCTGTCGTTGTCTCTGTCTTCAATGATTATTATTAAGAAAACATTCTACAACAGTGTACTAGTGCAGACTCATACTAGTACGCAGGCTTCTACCTGCAGAAGGCTACAACCTTCTCTCATTTACCAGCCTTTCCTGGAAGGGAGCTTCAACCCCCTGAAAATCGCACCAGTTTCTACTGGTAAGATGCTTCTACTGAAGGCTTTAACCCTCAGACTCGTTGTTGATCGCATTTCATAAATTTTCACATTGGATCAGACAGAGTCAACCCCGGATTCATCGAAGTTCTATGCACTAGCCATCATCTTCTTTTAGAAGAGACAGTTTTGGCATCTTATTAAGACTGGTATTCCGAAATCACATCAATACACAATTTTCTAGTGACTATGATAACTACTGCAATTATATCTTAAGGAAACACAGATCTACTGACTGCAAGACAGCTGCAAAAGCCTCCTAAACACACATTAAACAATACCATAAACCTGGAGATGATACCTCCACTCTCCTAGTTGCTAAACCCACGGTAGAGAACTCTTTTTCAGTGTAGATCTGCCACCCAACTGCCACAATGAGGTTCCTCCCTCCTCAAACCTTCCGTGCGGCCTGCACAAATGAGCTCAGCAAACTGTAGATGTCCCTACTGTCAGAAACTGGCCTCCACGTCCTGCAAAAGACCCCTGCTACCTGTCAAAATCCTTACCACCTTACCGTCCTACTTTGCTTCTTCGGATCACCTGTAGAAAGGGCATCGACCCCTTCTTAATCCCATGGGTCAAGGAACCGTTCAATGCTCATCGGGTCCCATATTTATTGCTCGGGGGAAATTGGGCCTCTTTGTTTTTTTAAATTTGAATTAAACCTACGCGTGCCTTTTTAAATCGGGTTTCGACATTCCATACGCTATCCCTCCTGGGCTTAGCTCTCGGTCAACGTGACCGTCACACCGTGACCAAAACCTTACCCCATCAGGGCTACGGGGTTTGTGATGCCTCAATGCATACACCCGCGTGATTCCCGATCGTCCAAATCCCGATGCTCCTTTACGCTGACAACTGTTCTCCACTACGCCGCTGTCCTCCTTCTCTGCTGTGCTGACAGTTGTTCCCCACTGATCGGGCTTTCACTGATCGCGATTTCACAATGCACAAATCCCTTTTCACCGGGATCTCCGATACGCACGATCGCGTGACACGTGTCCTTCTTCAGACGGACGACTCAGATTAACTCTCGAGATTTTGATACTTTCGATGTCTCAAGTTTCTTGTCCTAGGGAACTCCGATTTCTCGATGGCCAATATCCTGACTCTTGTCGATCCCTGACTTCCTCCATACTCCTGACACGCGTCCCACCAAATGGACGATTCAGATTCCGCGTCGGGGTTTCCTTTAAGGATTTCCTCGATCCTTCGTTCACGGGAATACTGATTTGCCGATTCCCGATATGATGGTCCTCCGACGGGCCTTTGACCTGCCACCTCTCCTCCAGGGTGTCCCACACACTATCGGGAAATCGCATATCGCGATTTCGCGATGTTTGATGCACTTGTTCACGGGACTCGTGAAACTTCGATTCCTAATTCTCCGATGAAGCACCTACTATCTATCCTCCAGGGTGGCCCACACGCTATCTACCTTATCTTCCTCACAGCTTCTGCAGATCTGACAGCTGTCGGTGACCTTATTTAGCGATCATGCATGCCCATCCAAAACTCAACCATACACTGATTTTCTTACATGAAAAGCTCTACATGAAAACTCTTTTGCCTCAGCCTTTGCCATCAATGACAATATTTCCAACAATCTCCCCCTTTGTCATTGATGGCAATACTCTACCTCTGTCTTTTTCCTCCCCCTTTGACATCAATGGCAAGGAGTGGATAGGACCATGCTCCCCCTGAGATCGTGTTGCATCATCATAATGATCCTTTTCAGATGACCAAGGCACCCCCATAGTCAGAGCATTTAGAGATGCTTATCAGCACTGTACAACCAATTGAGACTTTTGTACTTAGGTAGACCGGATCCTCTGCATGGCAGAGACTACTCCCAGTTTTTGGAGGAGATATTTGAATGCTTCCCTGGGTAGAGGTTTGGTAAATATATCAGCAACTTGTTCTTTGGAGGGAACATACTCCAATTTCACCTTTTGCTCAAGCACCTGTTCTCGTAAGAAGTGATATTTCATGGGAATGTGCTTGGTCTTGGAATGCATAATAGGATTCTTTGAGATACTGATGGCACTTGTATTATCACACATAATAGAGATAGGAGATGAACATTTGATTTGAAAGTCTTGAAGGGTTTGCATCATCCAAAGAAGTTG
>SNQJ01S0000939.1:546553-556619 GCA_010110895.2 Picea sitchensis
TTTTCTAGAGTACTATATGCAAGAAGTTTGTCTTTGTCACCTGTCATGTGTCTTGAGCATCCACTGTCAATGTACCATTGGTTTTCTTCATCTTCAGAAAATAAATCTATGCCACAATTTTCAACTTGTAATTCTTTCTTTTTCCATACTTTGGAGCTTGAAGGAACATGTCTTTTTAGCTAAATTTTGCTCCTGCATTCATGTTCTTCATGGCCAAAGTTATTGCAATAAGCACATTCAACTTCATTCTGAAGAGGAGAAAAGTTGTTATAAGTATTCTTCTTTGTTTCCAATTCAATCCTGTTCTTTCTTGATTCTCTTGTCATGATAGTTTTATATGCAACACATTGAGCATCTTTATGACCAAAATTGTGACATGAGAAGCATTGTCCATTGAAGAAAAAATTTCTGCGATCATAGAATCTCCTATATGAATTTACTTGTTGATTCGTGTTTCCTTGAAAGGCATTCCTGTTTGTGTTATTTGAATTGAGATGATCATGCCTTACTTGTAAAGATTCCTTATTCCCTTGCTGAGTGGCAACACCTTGTAAACTAGTTGTAACTGATGTGGTTTTTGAATTGAGATGATCATGCCTTACCTGTAAGAATTCTTTATTCCCTTGCTGAGTGGCAACATCTTGTAAACTAGCTGTAACTACTTTTAGATAATTTGGTACTGAAGGCTGAGAAGATTCTCCAGTATATCCAAGGCATGTCTTTATGAGAGGAGAACGTTGTACCTTGATAATTTCATCTAAGGTTTCAGATCCTTTAGCAAATCTAAGATTCAGAGTCTTTACTTTCTCAAGTTCTTTTCTTAGACTCACTACTTCACACTCTAATTTATCGTTATGTTTCTCCTTTTCTTCAAGCTATTTTTCTAGAGTTTCTATAGTGATTTTACTCTCTTCTAAATAGATTTTGAGTTTATTGTTTTCATCAAGAAAGTCACTGTCTTCTAGAGCATCCTCAAAAGTATCCTTTTCTTCTCTAGATCCTTTTTTCAAACGCTATGAGAAGTCTAAGGTCTTGTTCACATTATTCCTCACTATCAGATAACCCATCACTATCTTCATGAGTATAGAAACTCTTTTTAGAAATGAAGTGATTCTTATTTATTCTTGCTACTTCCTTCCCCTTTTTATGTGTTTCTTTATAAGGACACTTAGCAACATAATGACCAACTCTTCCACAATCAAAAAATTTGAAAGGAATCTTACCTCTGAACCGTCCTGTCCCAGTTTGGAGTTTCCTTACGAAGTTTACCTCATCTTCCTTTGAGATGTACCCTAATCCTTCTGTTATTTGTACTTCCTTTCCTTTTGTAGAAGTTCTAAATAATGCTTCTTTGACTTCAGATGGTCCTCCTCTTCTCATTTCATACGCAGTTAGTATGCCATGTAGTTGTACCACAGTAAGATTTTGAATATCCTGCTTTTCTTCAAGAGTTGATACTTTTGACTCAAATTTTGTAGTTAGAGATCTTAAAAAAATTTCCACCAAAGTAGATTCGGTTATTGTTTCTCCCAGATTTCTCATGCGATTTACAATATCATCAAGACGTAAAAAGAAATTTGCAATGATTTCCTCATTATTCATTTTAAGATTCTCATATTGAATTCTGAGAGTTTGTAGTTTAGCACTTTTTACCTTTGCATCACCTTCATAACTCAGAATGATTTTGTCCCATATGTCCTTTGCTGTGTTCAGCTGCATGACTTTGACGAATTCTGATTCAGTTAGACTTCCTAACAGAGCATTAACTGCTTTTGCATTTGTCTCGTAGGTTTTTCTTTCTGTTGGATCTATTGGTACTGTAGATGGATATTGATATCCTCCTTCAACAATAGCCCATACATCTGCTCCCAAAGACTAAAGATAAGATCTCATCCTTGTTTTCCAGAATATTAAATTGTTTCCATTGAAGAGTGGAGGCCTGATAGATGTTATTCTGTCTTGATTGCTCATTTTGATTGAACTTCCTTCTAGCGGCTAAGCCTTTTCAGAAGGACCAGGCTCTGATACCAATTGTTGAGAAATACTGAGAGGGGGGGGGGTGAATCAATATTTGAGAAATAATAGATTTTCTCTCTTCTTTCACTAAAAACCTTAGGCTACTTTGTAGAGACCAGTTCTTGTATAGTCTTTAGAAAACAAGAGTGCATCCAGAGATCTTTCCTTATTCATCAGATGTCTATTAAGAAATAATACAGTGCAATAAAAAAAAACAAAGCAAACCAACGCACATGAGTAAGACACGTGAACACCAGGATTTAAGGTGGAAACCCAAATCGGGAGAAAACCATTGCTGTCGTTGTCTCTGTCTTCAATGATTATTATTAAGAAAACATTGTACAACAGTGTACTAGTGTATACTCATACTAGTACGTAGGCTTCTACCTGCAGAAGGATGCAACCTTCTCTCGTTTACCAGCCTTTCCTGGAAGGGAGCTTCAACCCCCTGAAAATCGCACCAGTTTCTACTGGTAATATGCTTCTACTGAAGGCTTTAACCCTCAGACTCGCTGTTGATCACATTTCATAAATTTTCACACTAGATCAAACAGAGTCAACCCCGGATTCACCGAAGTTCTATGCACTAGCCATCATCTTCTTTTAGAAGAGATAGTTCTGGCATATTACTAAGACTGGTATTCCGAAATCACATCAATACACAATTTTCTAGTGACTATGATAACTACTGCAATTATCTCTTAAGGAAACACAGATCTACTGACTGCAAGACAGCTGCAAAAGCCTCCTAAACACACATTAAACAATACCATAAACTTGGAGATGATACCTCCACTCTCCTAGTTGCTAAACCCACGACAGAGAACTCTTTGTCAGTGTAGATCTGCCACACAACTGCCACAATGAGGTTCCTCCCTCCTCAAACCTTCCGTGTGGCCTGCACAAATGAGCTCAACAAACTGTAGATGTCCCTACTGTCAGAAACTGGCCTCCACGTCCTGCAAAAGACCCCTGCTACCTGTTAAAATCCTTACCACCTTACCGTCCTACTTTTCTT
Organism: Picea sitchensis; assembly: GCA_010110895.2. Lineage (NCBI taxonomy): Eukaryota > Viridiplantae > Streptophyta > Pinopsida > Pinales > Pinaceae > Picea > Picea sitchensis. The sequence continues at coordinate 549,588 of SNQJ01S0000939.1, forward strand.
CTTCGGATCACCTATAGAAAGGGCTTCGACCCCTTCTTAAGCCCATGGGTCAAGGAACCGTTCAATGCTCATTGGGTCCCATTTTTATTGCTCGGGGGAAATCGGGCCCCTTTTTTATTAAAAAATTGAATTAAACCTACGCACGCCTTTTTAAATCGGGTTTCGACATTCCATACGCTAGCCCTCCTGGGCTTAGCTCCCGGTCAACGTGAACATCACACCGTGACCACAACCTTACCCCATCGGGGCTACGGGGTTTGTGATGCCTCAATGCATACACCCGCGTGATTCATGATTGTCCAAATCCTGATGCTCCTTTACGTTGACAGTTGTTCTCCACTACGCCGCTGTCCTCCTTCTCTGCTGTGCTGACAGTTGTTCCCCACTGATTGGGGTTTCACTGATCGCGATTTCACAATGTACAAATCCCTTGTCACCGAGATCTCCGATACGCACGATCGCGTGACACGTTTCCTTCTTCAGACAGACGGCTCAGATTAACTCTCTGGATTTCGAGACTTTCGATGTCTCAACTTTCTTGTCCTCAGGAACTCCGATTTCCCGATGGCCAATATCCCGACTCTTGTTGATCCCCGACTTCCTCCGTACTCCTGACACGCGTCCCACCGAATGGACGATTCAGATTCCGCGTCGGGGTTTCCTTTAGGGATTTCCCCGATCCTTCATTCACAGGAATACCGATTTGCCGATTCCCGATACACTGATCCTCCGACATTCCTTTGACCTGCCACCTATCCTCCAGGGTGTCCCACACACTATCAGGAAATCGCATATCGTGATTTCGCGATGTCTAATGCACTTGTTCACGGGACTCGCGAAACTCTGATTCCTGATTCTCCGATGAAGCACCTACTACTTGTCCTCCAGGGTGGCCCACACGCTATCTGCCTTATCTTCCTCGCAGCTTCTGCAGATCTGATGGCTGTCGACGACCTTCTTCAGCGATCATACACACCCATCCAAAACTCAACCATACACTGATTTTCTTACATGAAAAACTCTACATGAAAACTCTTTTGCCTCAGCCTTTGCCATCAATGACAATATTTCCAACACACAATCTGCCAACAGTGAAAGTATACATCATGTGAATAAAGGAGTTGAGGTAGAACAAAATGAGACATCATTTGATTACCAGTCATTGTGGTATACCGTTAATAAACGCGAGACAACCTACCGATAATGAAAGTAGGTATCAAGGCACCAAGTACATTCTTACAAGTGTGAATTAAGGAGTCGGTTTCAAACACTTGAAGAATCCATCGATCATGAGACATTGATGTATTCCCAACTGTCAATAGCTAGAGAGCCTGCCACTGATGACTGTAAGCCTCAAGGTAATCATAAGACTCTAGGTCCCATTTCCAAAATAAATGGGTTGAATTCGAGGGAAGGAGACCCGCTGAAAGGAGAGCATTAAGTGATCTCTCATCAGTAATCATGAGGTACAAAGCAGGAGCTTCATGATTTGGTGGAAATTGGATGAAGACCATGTTCACAAACCAATGACCCTATGCATCTTTCACGTGTGCCAAGTGAAAGAGGTACATGAAAAATACCCTCTGAATAGAAGCCAATGATGAAAACTATTGACAAAGGCGAGGAAACCACCAATAAGGCCAATGGCATCCAAGACACTTCATGAATCCCAATGTGTGAATAGATGTCTTGCCATCGAGCACAAGGGAAACCACCTAGTCAACGACCATTGATGAAATTTCGACTGTTGGGTTCAAGGTTACCTACCAATGATGAAAGTAGGGCCAAGGTGCCTGATAGGACTACAATATCATGTGATTTTGAGACAAACTGAGGGTATGGTTGACATGTAAAGTCAAGAGTTCAGAGGAGTGGCTGACACAGGTTGATAGACTTCCTTTGAACAAGAGCATGAGACATATGGAGGACTCTGGCAGCATAGACCCAATGATGAAACCATGAGATGTGGGAGGCATCAATGAAATTATATATAGGTACTGGAAGAGTAACTAGTCGGTAGAGAAGACTCTATAATGAGCTCATATTTCTAAGGCCATGCTAATCCAAAAATTATGATGATGAATGGACTCAATAACTTTGTGCTCTGTTCAAAGGCGACACGACTCCTGCCAATATAAGATAATACTCCCTTCTTGCCTGTCGTTTTTTTTTTTTTCATAGATAAATGAATGTTATGATACAAAGGAGGAAACAAGTGTCACAAGTAAGAAAAATTAGTTCCAATAGTGGAATGTATGTATGCTCAATGCAGGGTAATTCATGCGGGAGATGGACACTTGGGGGAATGTTCCCTCCTAGGTATAGGGTGTCAAATTGCAAAGTATATAAAAAATGATCTTCTTGGTTGAGGATGCAAAACTGCTGAGGCAAATGGTTTATAATGTGAATCGAGAACCGACTATAGGCTCAATACTGCAAGCAAGGGCATGATATACAATCACAACTTGATGCCAAAAAATGTCCTTTTTATGTTTTTTAGTCTACTTGGTGTGAAAAAGCGATAAACTTGTGCCAAATAGACGTCTTTTCAAATCCAATTTATGAGTGTTAAAGAGACAAGTTCACTCAAAAATATTTTCTCTTTTTTATAACGAGTCGGAAAAGATCTTAACTAAGACTCATGACCTTTCAAGTCCAATTTAATGAGTGTGAAAGGTACAAATCACTCGACAATATTTTTTCTTTTTAGATGAGTCATAAAAGATCTTAAATCAGACTCGTTTGGGAGTCATCGGGGTATAAGGTAGCATGTTTATGATTGAGAAATGAGTTTCATCATAAATTCATGTACTAGCTATGAGGGACTCCTAGTCCTATGGAAAAACTCTGCATGGGCACCAAATGCAGTAGGGGATATAACTAGGGCACCCATGTTTGGTAAGTCTCTACCACTTGATAATGATGCGACTTATAATAGATGGAAGGTTCTGTGTCGTAACAAATGGGTTCGTACCTAAGGAATAAAAGTGAGAATTATAGGATAATGCGAAAATGAATAATGGAGTGGATACCTATCATATATGTTGGGTAATGAAAATACCTCCCCATGGTGACGAATGACCAACATAATTTTGAAATATGTGAGAATCCCTGGTTAAAACAGCAAAAACCAACTCAATCCACCCTTGTATTAGTCCATTAGGTGAAAAAATGGATTAAAACTATAGAAAGTGGGTAAAAATAGTTTATAAATAGTAATAAAACCAAAAATTACCATACCATTTTTATTTTTTACCCAAATAGTGCAAATTGGACAAAAATACCTCCGAGATTCAAGGAGTGATTGTGGGAGCGTCAGGGAACGAAATCAGCAACCCTCTACTTCCCTTCCTCTTCAATTCCAGTGGATTAAATTTTTGAATTAGGTTCCAAATTTTTAATTCTTGAGGGCGTAAAATGTGAATTTCGGTGTACACGAGTTTTATTCAATTGGGTCGCATATAGGATGGGTTATACACTCATGTGAAAATTGCAAGGCATGTATAGCCAACCCTATACTCAACTGTAAGATAAGTATCTCACGTACAAGAACACAAACAATAAATTTTAAGGATTCTAACTCAATTTTTTATTTGTCCTTGGAAGGATGGTTCTTGAATGGAGAGAAAGAGAGCACGAGGAGGTCGATGCTACTGTAGATTGAGATACGGGGGCCCAAATGGCCTTAAAGAGATGTGGCTTATATAAATTTTGGGTGTTCAAAGGAATGAGAGCCTAGGTGAGGTTTCTAGAGATGCTTGTGGGTTACTGTGACCCTAAAAGTGAAACCTTCAATCTCGATGGGTAGCCATTGAGAATTGAAGTAGAGGACATTTAATTTTTGACTGGTCTATCACACCAGAGAGAGGTTGTGAACCTAAAATCATGGGGAGAAGGGATTGTAATGAAAATAAAGGAGTACATCGACGCCCAATGTGTAGCAGGGACTCCTAAGGTGGAGATTCAACTCCCTATCTGGGAAATAAGCAATCTCATTCTGAATATTATTGTGCTTGTATTGACCGGGATCACAGGTTCAGCCTCGTTGCATGAGGCATCGAGGCAACTCATCTTATATGCAGTGCAGTGTATGAGACCCACAGTATATGACAAGTGTACTCACTAGTGGAAAATATGAAGAGCCATTTGACAGAGTGCAAACAAGGGAGTAAGAGAAATTCTAGGTTTGCCTCTATTGTATGCAGTTTCTTCTTTGAGCAGGTTCTAGGTTTGGGACCTAGAGTCGCGATTCTTCCAAGAGTACCTCACGATCTAGCCATGGAACGATGGACTAAGGTAATGAGGTAATGGATGGTGCTCAAGTATTAACTAGACACTTGTGTAATGCAAACGTGGGTCTGCGACGGTCGGAAGGGTTTTCTCGACATCAACAGAGGAACCGGGGAGATGAGGCGGCGGGAGGAGAAGCAGAGAGGGTCCTACAAAATGTGAAGGGAAACCTGTCTCATTTGACTTAGAGGATCCCCATGTTTCAAGTAGAGGATTTTCCTAAATCCGTGTAACGACATGTGGTTGGTGTACCCAGAGCCTGGGTACGACTCTTTCGGTGTCTTGCACACGTCGTAGTTTGTTACCATGAAACACATCTGGTGCCACAAACATAGATGTCGTGGATATTTTAGTACCAGATGTATATGTGTATTGAGGGTATTATCCCCAATTTTGTACTATAAACACCATATTTTTTTGAAATATATATAGAATGGATCTTCGACTTTACTTATATTTTACAATGTGTACATTGGTGAGATGGTTTTCTTTACTTTTAATTATGTGACAATTGCCATTCTAAAATGAAATTAGCATAAGCTTTGGATACATGATTAGAACTACTAGGAATGTGATAATATGTAATAAAATCAAACTCTCGTTCTAAAAGACATACGTTTAGGAATCGTCGGAGTAAAGTAGGATCACGCATGTGGTAACATACTACTAACTGGGAATCCATGCAAACTTCTAAAGAACGAATACCATGTGAGATAGCATTGCGCAAATGTTCTATAATGATGCTATATTCAACCACATTGTTCGTGGATGGCCCTAGGAATATTCCACCTGAAGACACCAGTAGACCCACCGGTGAGTAAACCACCTAAGCAACGGAAGCCAAGTTCTGTGTATGACAAATGGCTCCATCTGTGAATCCTAGGTGGACCAAAGACTTCATTGACATATGTCAACCAAGTGAAAACTCTATAAGCAACCCAAAGACGAAAAGAAAGGAAAAATATATATACACTAAATTACATTAGTATACAAAGAGTTTCGCCCAGGCCTGGGGCTCAAGCATAATATCTTTTCAAGTAGAACCCATTTTTGGGATTAGCCAACCTGTTCCCTTCATAATCTTCTAACTCACAGGATCCTTTTTCTAAAACACTTCGCACGATGTAAGGACCGTACCACATGGGATTAAACTTTCCTGCCCCCAGTGGTTCTTTGGCTTGATCATACAATAGGACCAAGTCACCCTCAGTGTACAACCGAGGACAAACAAACTTATCGTACTAGACCTTGACACGTCTTTTGTTCACCTCAATAGCCATAGAGGCATCTCGACGTTTCTCATCAAGACTCTCTAGGTGTATCAAGCGTCGCTCGAGATCGTAAATGTCAGGTAGGAGAGAGATTTCCAACTTAAGAGAAGGGATTTCACATTCAATAGGTAAAATAGACTCCACAACGTGTACTAACTGGAAAGGGGAAACACTGGTGGCAGTCTTGATCGAGGTTCGGTATGCCCAGAGTGTGGGATATAGCCTGATGTGCTAGTTGGAATTGCTCTTACTGACAGTTTTTTCAAAATGGTCTTGAGAGACTTGTTGACAGCCTCTACTTGTCCATTTTACTAGGGGTAATAAGGAGAAGAGTGACCATGTCTAAACCCCATATTAGCTGCTAAATCTTCCATCATTTCATTCTAAAAGTGACTTCTATGATCAATGACAATCTCACTCAGGATACCGAATAGGGAGATAATTTGATTGAATATGAAGAAGGCAACAATCTTCCAATCGAATTTAACTGTAGGCATGGCCTCGACCCACTTAGTAAAGTAGTTGATGGTCACGATAATGTGTTGATGCAGCCCAGCTAAAGTTGGGTTGAAATCCATGAAGTCCACCCCCCACTTGGGGAAGGGACCGAAGGTAATGATTGCATGAAGAGGGGATGGATGCAAGCACATTTTCCGAGTGAACACCTGGAAGGGGTTACACTTCTTAACCACTTCAATACAATATTTAAACATTGTAGGCCAGAAATAAATGGCTCACAAAAAATTTTGGGTTGTCGAAAGACTTTGTAAATCGTTTAGGATTGAATCAGATTCTCCGTGAGTTAAAAAACGACGCAAGATATTATATATTCATCGACGATACAATGTGTCACCGAGAATAGTATATTTCTTAGCTTGGTACCTCACATGTCGTCGGTCATCTCGTGAGAGATGCTAAGGGAACTTCAAAGTTTGTAGATAAAGAACAATGTCTCCATACTAGGGGTCGGGCGATGAGACAAGAAAAATGTGTTCTTCTGCAAACGAATCAACATGGATGAAATCCTCATCTAATTGTGGAAAATTGGATATTAACACTGCAAAGACTATTGATTTCTTGGATTTCACGGAAGTGAAATTGAGATCAAACTCTTGTAAAATGACAATCCATTTATTATATTTTCCCCCTATGATATGTCGGGTAAGGATGTATTGAAATGGATTAACATCAACAATCACCGTAGTCTTGAAAAGTAATATATAATGACACAAACTTTGGACTATGTGCACGACAACCAAAGATAGCTTTTCAACATGAGAATAATTAAGTTCAGGACCGACTAAGGTTCTACTAAGATAGTAGATGATGTTCTCATGGAGCTCTGTTGGAAGATTGATTGTTGTCATTGATGTCAACCCTAGTCATGGGTTTTGGACCGCAAGATTGATAAAGGTATTTGGACATGAAGGAAAATGCACATGCATATACAACACCCATGAATGGATAGTAT